>JAQZBX010004009.1:0-62313 GCA_029593785.1 Cabassous unicinctus
AGGCAGGCTGCAAACCAGTGGCTCCAATGAAAGTCTGACGAAGGGTCGTTGATGAGTTTCTGGGAGAAGTTGCCTGTCCAACGACGAGCTGGGAAATTCTCTCTGAATGTTGAAATCACTTCCCCTTTTAAGTCATTCAACTGATTGGATAAAAGCGCCACCCATTGATGATGTAATCTCCCTGATTGATGCAGATGTAATCAGCCATCCACGCAGTAAACTTACTGGTGATTGAAGTCCATAAATGCTCTTGTATTACAATTAGCCCAGTGCTTGCTGGAACAAACACCTGGACACAATTACCTGGTCGAGTTGACACATTAGCCTAACCATCACACGTTGCAAATAAAAGAAACCCAACTCAAACCAGGCAAAACAATAAAGAAATATATTGGCTCTCATCCCTGGAAAGTACAAGGGTAATGTGGATTGCAGTTTTGGTTTGAGTCAGTAGCACAAAAACAAAAATGTTTTAAGGAAACCCAACTCCCCTATCTCTGCCCTGTCTTCCACACTGCCTACCTAACCCTAAAGCTATTTCCCTCATGGTTGCAATGTAGCTGCCAAAAAAACCCCAAGGCTACATGCTCCTCTGTCCATATCTAACATAAAAGAAAGGGCATCTCTGTCTCAGCCTCCCAAGGCAGAGTCTTGAGATTCAGTCCAATTGGTCCAGTCTGCATCTCACATGCATTCCCTGATCAAGCACTGTGGCCAGATCGTGGAGTGTATTGTAATTCAATCCAGGCCTACTCCAGGGGCTAAGGATGGGACCACCTTCCCCAGATGCGTACAAGTCTTATGAGAAAGGGTAGATATCTAAATGAAAGTTGGGGTAATGATAAGAAGAGGAAAAGGATGTTTGGCAGGTAATAAGCAAATGTCCACTATACATAGAAGAAAGCAAATAGGAAAAGAGCAATTTAACAATTTAATTTACTTGACAAATATTCAAATACTTAATATTATCAAAGCATTGTGCTAAACACTCGTGGGGTAATATCGAAGTAAGTAATACACAGTCCCTAACCTCCAAGGAACTTACAAGCTAGTGGAAGAGAGCAGACATGTAAATAGCTAGCTAATATAAGGAAGAATAAATTAAGTAGTGTGGTTGCAGAGATTCAAGCCAAGGGATAAGGGAACACCTTTAAAAGCTCAACATTCACAAAACAGCAAAATCTAACAAAGCACACCCCAGAGTAATTAGAGTATCAGTCAGACAACCATTTACACTTCCCAAAACATAAACAAAATTTCTAAAAAATTAAAAGAGGTATAAGAGATGTCCAGCTATGAAAATTAGAAAGGACCATCTGAGGGTAAAAACTTGTCAGCTTATTTTGTTTTCCATAAAACACTAAAACAAGTATTCAAACAATTTTCCCAATTGTGAGTGAATACAATGAGAAATCGTCAAATGGCTGGCAATGACAAATCGGTCAGTGGTGTCCTAGAGACTGAGGTAATGACCCTATTAAGTTTTGGCACATGTCAAATTCAGCAAGTATTCTCCAGCACCTACTAGGCTACAGGCTGCTAAAAGTAATTCAGTGGTAGAAAGATACATATAGGATGTTTCGAAGCAAGTTTTGAAATAGCTGGACTATGGCTAACAAGAGCTTGGCTCCAACCACTCCCACCTCCACCTTGTACAAGCATCCAACTGCAGTTATACTCTAAACTAGAGAAACATCCCATTTATACCATACTTTCAATCCCTCACCTACGCACAATTCCATAAAGTGACTAACAGAATACCAAACTAGGGGAAATTCCACATCACTGCTAGAAACTAGAAAACAGTAATAACAGCAGGACAGAAACTTGGGGAAATTTCTGGTAGATATTGTCAGATGAAACCAGATTGGAAGAAGGGTCCATTTAGCCCACAACTCTGTATGAGAAGGAATTGTTGGCCAAGAAAGAAAGCAGACAAGAGTCCCTGAGAATTTCTAGTGCTGACAAGCATGTACTGATAGCTCACCCTCCTTTAAATATTAAGCTCTCTATGAAGACAGAGAAACATCACCAGATGCATGAAACCACACAGCAGTTCCAAAGGGCATCACTAAGAATTCAAAGCAAAAGTCCTCCAAGGCTCCATGAATGAGAAAAACTAAAAGACTTGAAAGTGAACTTTAAAAGTCTGTAATTTATATTCTTAACAATATTAAAAGGGATATCACATCCAAGAAACGAGGGCAGGTAGCCATGAATAGGGGCTATCTAAGATAATAAAAAAAAACATATGGAAATGACAACCATGAAGTCCAAGTTAAATACTATATCCGAGGCATGGGAAAAAGAGATCCACTGTTTCAGAGAAGAAAAAGTGAAGAAAGAGGGAGATTAACATGTTAAGCAGGTACGGGACACAGAGGACAGACCCTAGAGAACCAGTTGATTTATATTAAGAACTCCAGGGCGAAGGGGCAGAGAAAGATGAAAAATTTTTAAATCAAATAATAAAACTTTCCTAAGCTGAAGTAAGACTTGATTCTTCAAATTAAAAGTATTTACCAAGTAGCAGGCATAATTTATTAAAAGGTACGAAAACCAAGATGTTTTCTGGTCATTACTTTTCATTTTAAGGAAAAAAATAAATAAAAGTATTGAAGCAGAAATAACAGGGTAGCTGCAAAATAGCAACAAACATTCAAGCCAGTTTAGGTTTCTCATATACATTGCCATGTGCCAGAAGTCAGTGGGAAAATGCCTATAGAGTTTTGTGGAGGGAAAAAAAAAAAGGTTTGACCCAAAGAATCTATGTGGAACCAGTAGTATAACAGAAAGACATACTCAGACATAAAAATCACAGAAGGTTTACCACCCATGTACTTCTCCTGAAAATAATTCCTTAAAAAATAAAGAATTTAAAAATGGGTGATTTTGTGGTATTAAAAAAAATATACAATCAGTAATTAAGCCATTTAGAGAATGCGTCTAGATAATTGTAGACAATAGTGTCATAAAATGTAATGCATTTTTCAAAAATAACTCTTTAAATAAAATTATCATGATGTAAAAATCGAAAAATGAAATAAAAGTCAGGATCTAAATCCCAGATTATATCACGGAAACCTAGAAAATGATGGGGGAAAGAAAAAGGGAAATAAAAGAATACTAAATTTTTGATCTTGCATAAGGGGATAATAATATGGTTACATCTTTGGCATTTAAATGAGAGAAAAACAGATTTAAATGCATTGTAATTGATATATAGTCACTTTTTGTTTCTTAGGCTGCTCTTGCAAATATCATGGAATTGGTCGAGTTAAACAATGGGAATTTATTCGCTCATGGCTTAAGGCTCAGAAAAAGTCCAAAAGGCATCATCAAGGCGATGTTTTCTTCTGAAGACTGTCGTGTTCTGGGGCTGGTACCTGAAATTCTCCATCCTTAGCTTGTCACATGGCAAGGCACCTGGCGCTGTCGCCTGGTCTCTCCCTTCTCTTCCAGGTTCCACTGATGTGCAGACTCTTGCTTCCTCTGGCTTCTCTCTCTCCTCTGAATTTCATTCTGCTTATAAAGGACTTCAATAATAGGATTAGGGATTGAGACCCATCCTGACTGGACTGGGCCACACCTTCACTGAAGTAAACTCATCAGAAGGTCCTGCTTACACCCACAGGAATGGATTAGATTTAAAAGGAAGTACAAAAAAAACAAAAAATATAAAATAAAATTATAGGGACTCAAAAATCTAATATGGATTTCTTTTTTGTGTTTTTCTTTAAATTTCCACATTGATTTAAAGATGAAAAAAATGATTATTAAAATGATAAATATTATTATAAAACATTTATTATAGGAAACTCTAACTAGAAAATGGGGTCTGTTTTGACAATACACAAACATTGCAAATCTGCCCATTCTTGCAGGTGCTGCTGGGAAGGATGCTGAACAGACTTCAAAAGGCCCCTTCAAAGGCAAATTACCCCAGCCACAATCCCTGCTAAAGAGTCAGCACTCTGCCTCTGGCATGGTGCTATCCCCCCTCCCTCCTCAGCACCCCAGCCAGAGATGATGGGTGGGAAAAGGTGAGCTAAATTCCCTTTCTAGGAAATTGGAACTGGAAATATGGAAAAAGGAAGTCAGTCAGCCGTGGGAGCCAAAACTGCTCTGCTCCTGAGAGCTCCTCTTGTATATTTATGGCAAATTCTCCCTTGTCAGGAAAAGCCTAAATGAGTTTCTGTTCCGGCAGCCAAATCAACCCTTAGTGGATTTTTTAACTGAGTCTTAATAAAGACCGTAGGAAAAATCTAGGCCATTTATAGTCAGGCAAATACTTCTCAGGCCTATGCCTGTTGCAAATTTCTCACTATCTCTGGGTTGAAGGAATGATGTAACACATTGTCTTCGTTTCTCAGCTGCTAAAACAAGTATCATACACTGGGTTGGCTTAAACAATGGGTATTTATTGGCTCGAGGTTTTGAGGCTACGAGAAGTCTAAAATCAAGGTGCCAGGGCCAATACTTTCTCCCTGAAGGCTGTGGCATTCTGGGGCTGGCTGTCAGCGATCCGTGATCCATGGTGGCATCTTCTTTCTCTTCCAGGTTCCACTGACTTCCAGCTTCTGGCTGCTCGCCAGTACTTCTCTTTCTGTGGCCAATTGCCTTTGCTTATAAGGGCTTCAGCCTTATTGGTTCAAGGCCCACCCTCATTCAGCTTGGTAGCATCTTCAAAGGGCCTATTTACAAATGGGGTCATACCCACAGGACCAGGGGTTGCCTTTTGTGGGGGACATGACTTAATTCCCAATATACATTGCATTTCATTCCTTACAATAAAAATTTTGCCTTATGTTTCAGGGTGATGGATAGTTTTAAAAATTATAGTCTCTAGTTAGTTTTTCCGGAATCAGCCATCAGTTCCATGTCTCTGGTTGGCTGTAGATGTGATAATTAAAAATTACTAATAAAAGTGTTATCGGAGTCAGTGATCAGTGTCTAGGTTCTTGGCTTCGTTGCGAGAAAGAATTCAAGGACGAGCCACAAGTTAATTAGACAAGCACAGAATTCATTGGAGGGTAAAGCAAGAAAAAGAAAGTACACCTTCTAGAGTTGAAGGCCGGCATTTTCAAGGAAGAAAGTGCAAAGATTTGCCTTTGGGTCCCCTGTTTTATGGGGTACAGGACTCCAGGGTCTGTGCTGATTGGCATATTTGAGACAAAGCAGGGGAACTCTGTTGGGTGGTTTGATTCCCTTAGGGGTTTAGGGGTTGCTGTCCGGTGGTGATTGGCTTCCGGCCACTGGCCACGAGCTCTGCAGTGCGTGTTGACTGGTGGTGATTGGTCTCTGGTCACTGTCCACAAAGCATGAGGTAACCTGAAAGGGGGGAGGGGGTAGGTGGTGGTCCCCACCCCCACCCTTTCTTGTTTCCCTCCATGTAATGATGCTGCTGGCTGCCTTCTGATACACAGCCACTGGGTGTGTGCTGTAAACTGCCCCTTCTAACTTGCCTGTGTGACTCAGCCTGTCAATGCTAGCCAGCAGGTAAGTTTCTCTTCCCAGGCTTATTAGGTTTTCTGCCCCCTTCCTCCTTCCAGCCCTATTCTATCCTGCCTCAAAAGGACTTGCAGTCTATGCTTGCTTGCTGCCTTGCCAGTGTATCTTGTAGCACCCACTTGCTAAAGCCAGCATTCTTTAAGAGGTGCTGCCTTCCTTGTTTGCGAACTTCTGAGTAGCAGTCTTCACTAGAATAAACAAGTAGGATCTGCCAAGTACAGATCTATAAGAAGAAGGAAAAAAACCATGTTTCTATGGCAACAATGAAATAAGTAGAGAATGACTGGACTCACGCTATAGTTTTTATTTATTAAATGAATGAATGGATGAACAAGTAAATGAATGAGTGACAAAATTGATAAATAAGTGAATGAAGGAATAGCTTAATGAAATAAAATGAAAACTAGAAACTGTTTACCTTTCAGCTAAATTAATTATACACAGAAACAAAAGATAGCTTACTGCAATTTTAATGAGATTAATTTCTAATTCCTCACATTGGAAATGGTGAAGAAAACCTTTGCTAGAAGAGACTGAAAAGATAGTCTTCCTGAATAGTAACTCTTTCTCAGTTACTGCTGATGCTTTACTTTATGTCACACATTACTTCTTAGTATTTCAGAGCCTATGTCACCAAAAACAGAAAAATATCAAGTTTTCCTTATGCACTTGCTCAATATGCACTGTAAATAGTCTTTGTCAGTGGCAATTCTAAGGAGAGATTCCTTTATTAAGTAACTTCCAAAGTGCCCAACTATGTTCTTTATTTACTTTCCCAGGTATGACTTTTCTCACAGTGTAGTTTGTCTCAGCACTGCTCTCTCACTCTCACTTGATGGTCTGGGGTCTTCTCATGCCATAGCAAAAGGTGGTTTTGGTGTGAAAACAATTTTCTGAGTAGAAAACAGATTCCACTACTAGATGGAAATATATCTACCACATCATTTCTTCTGCAGTTCATGAAACACACCCCACCCCCTCTAACTTAGCCTCGCAGGAGTTTCACTGTATAACTATTTCAGAATTGATATTTGAGTGTTCTTACTCTACCACTCAGCATTTTGGTAAAAATTTATCCTGCAGTCTATTGTGTTTTTATCGTGCTTTATTATATCAACATAGAATATTACTCCGTCTTTGACTCTTTGAAGCAAGAACTACCATGGTACCTAACCGTATCTTTTATATACATTAATTGAAATAAATTGAAATGATCCAATATTGTCTGGAGTTTTTAAAATGCATGTGGAAAAATAGTACAGTGAGTAAAAGAAAGAATTCAAAATAAATGCAATCAAAATATTATTTAACTTCTTATTGCATGCATTTGAAACTTATTAAGTGTTAAGCCATGCCCCTTGAAATGTAACTCTATTTAGTAAAATCCTAACATAACATATATAACACAATTTGTCTTTGGATTTTGTTCTCCCACCTCAGTTCTGTGATGGGGTCTGATTTCATGGATTGGCCTGGCTAGCCAAGAAAAAAAAAAAAAGAGAGAGATAGAACTGATACAGGGAAACATCTTGACAATGAGGTCTGCCATGTTAGAATAATTTTTCTGAAATGGAATTGTGACAAGTATCAGTTCCTGGGGACATAGAAAATCAGTTTGCTCAAAATTCCAAAAGGCATGCTTGAATAAGGTGGTTTCAATCAATGCAAAGGAAGGGAGATGGATTCAATAACCTGTTCGGTTTATTCCCTCCTTTATGTCTCAGAACGTGTCTGAACCACATTAAGAAAACATTTATGTGCTGCTCACCTTGAATGCAAAGGCACACACTGCATCTCCCACAGAGCCCATGCAGGACCTTTCATTTTCAAATTTACAAAGAATAAAATAAAATTAGAGCTTGTCACCTTTAGGGGGGAAGAAACAGACTCAAATCATGCAGCAAACTGAATTGCTCAAGCTGCAATGAAGAGTAACCGGAAACAGGAGCCCCTGGGAACATACTCTTAGGCACAGACAACAATGGGGTTTTTCACACATAATGTGAGTAACTTATAATGGCTCTCAGAACCTGGAACTTTCTATTGCCTGACTCCAGAGAGTCATAAAATTCCATAGACTTTGTACTCAACATAGTAGTTTGTGACTGTTAAGCTGCAGGGAACTACATTCCTGATTCTCTCCTACCCCTGTGTAGTGTAAAACCTCATCTATTTAGACTCCACTAAGTAAGAATTTTGGATACTTCAGAAAGTAACTGGGCTTATCTTACCTATGAAGAAAAGACTTTCAAAGGTATTAGTATTGTAAACAAAATTGCAGCAAAACTGGGTAAATTCTGTGGCAGAGACCACTAGTTGGCTATCCCAATGTCCACTGTCTCCTCCTTCCTTACTCTTGGAAGCCAATTCTGTGGAGGGCATCATGTTTCCCAGCTAAAAGCCTAGTGTCCCAGCCTTCCCTGCAATGGGCGTGGCCACCCTGACCGGAGGCCCTGTGCCAGGGGGCTGAGGAGGGATGGTTTAGCCCCGAGCCCTGATAACCTTGCAAAACTGCCATTAAAGCCTCAAGTTCTTACAGCTTTCCCCTCCTCCCCTCCCTTCTTCCTTTACATGAGAGAAAAATTAATGTCTCTCTTTGCTTAAGACACTGGAATTTGGGACTGAAATGAGGGAGAGGGGTGGTTCAACTGCATAATAGGATAAACTTTTCAAGCACTCTCCAAAACCCCAGAAACATGTATTTCACATGTATCTTAGGACTTGAAGGGATAATGAAGATCTAATCACCACCCTCTATTTAAGACACAAGAACAATGAGGCACTGTTTTAAACAGTTTGACCAAAATCCTTTACTGTGGCTGATAGACAAAATGCAAATTATTTCATTTCCCCAGTGCCCAACCTGGTGCCTGACATATGGCCAGGCACTCTATATGTGTTTAATGAGTAAAAGAGCATGTACACAAATAATTACAATTCACTGTGGTAGCTGTTATAACAGATAAACAAATAAAATGACGCAGGAGTACCGAGACCAGTGGCACTTACCACTCTATTTGCTAGTTACTGTGTATTTCATCCTTTAAAGTTCCAAATCTTATGCATTTATTGTTAATTCTTTAAATCAGACCTTTCACTAACAAGAACTGGCCTTCATATTAATGATTTTTATATTTATCCCAGCAGACACCTTGCTCAACAGATAAAGTCTAACTAAAAGATTCCTTGAGCTCTGTTCTCTCTATATGAAGGGCGCTAGCCAAATCATAAACACCAGTACTTCTAGAAAGCTGTGGCTCAAGGTCTGTGTAAATTTATGGCAATGAAATGAAAATATTAAATCTCTCAATTGGATTAGTTCTGCTATTGCATGTAAATCCACACCAAATGCGCCAAACCAAAGTGTAAATACTTTTCGATAAGGGATTTACAATCTTACTGTTAATTATATTTTAAAATGTGCAAATCTTTAAAGTCAAAAACAACAATGCAAATTTTTTACTGAGGCACAGGCTTTATCGCACTGGAAGGTTGGCTTTTTTCTGTTTATTTTCAGACGTGTTAATAGGCAGGGACACTGCAGGGAAAGAGCTTTGGGAGCTTCCTTCTGTCTCTGTGACTTCCCTTCCGTGGAGCTTGTCCCCTCATCCCTTATGATGGTGTCTGACCACACGGTATCCAGGTGCCTGCCAGCTCTGAATGGCTATGACATTATGATTTTATTTCTATACTATGTAATATAAGGATTGATTCCTTCTCCTTCCTCACATTCCATAAAGAGAAGAGATGCAGCTCTACTTCTAAGGAGTGTACAGGAAGAGTTAAGGTCCCTCTTTCCATCCCTCACTCACTCCTTCCAGTGGAAAGAGGGACTTCCCAACAGGTGAGGCAGGGAACACAAAATCTATGGACCTTGTTTATCCAGAGTAAGGTCACAGCACCAAAGTGTGCACAAGCCAAGTCTTTTGCCCTCGTGGCTCACATGCCCTCACACTGGGTACTCTCCCCTTCTTTGCTTCCTACCTCTCAAACAGGGCCTTCCTTCCTCTAGGAGATCCAACATGCTCCAGGTTCTCTGTTTGAGACTGGTAGGCTATTCAAACTGGGGTATGAGATGGGTTCAGGAAGCACTCTCTAATTCAGCTGACACTGAACTTTGATCCATATGGGACAAGTGGTCTCCATTATTAGTTGCTGAGATCATCACATGTAGTAATTGTCCCAGAACAAGGACCCGAGCTGAGTATCCTCTGCACATTCCTGAAAGTCAGGACATGTCCTAGAGAAGGAAACATGACTAAACACTGGAGAGCTTTGGTTGGACCTCAAAATCTGAGCAACATGTAGTTTGGGGAAGAAATTCACCTCAATTGTGTGGTCAGGAGAAAGCAAAGAGGAGCCACAGTAAGTATAGTCCATTGTGTGATGACATTTGTATTGTTTTCCAACTTAGCCCCAAGAGAACTTAGACCAAGTCTTTACCAAAATAACACACTGAAAGAGTTAGATTAATAAACAACTTCTATCATGAGGGCATCTGTAAGAAATAGAGTCAAACTATTTGGTTCCTTGCATAAATAAATAAATATATAAAAGAGTTTGTGGCAAGCAAAAGAGGCTCTCTCCCTTTCCTCGACTCAGCTGTGATGAGTGGAGTGGCAGTCAGCCATGTCTCGAAGCAACGACAGGCTCAGCAGCTGTAGATACGAGAGGCGGACCAAACATAGAGCAAAGGAGGCAGGAGAGTGGGTTCTGGCAGGACTCCCAGCTCAGGACACTGGATGCTGCTGAGGAGTCCCAGAGGAGGCCTGAATGTCAGGACCTGGGGACTGGAGTTCCAGTACCTTTTCCAAACTTGCAGCTGAATGCCAGATGATCCTTCGTCACCACACGTGTTCTCAGACCAGAACCATCCAATAGAAACACAATGCAGACCAAAGACATGAGTCACACAGGTAAATTTTTTAGTAGCCATATTAAAAAAAAAAATAGTAACAATACACAGGTGAAATTAATTTTAATAATATATTTATTTAACCAAATATAGCCAAGATAATATTTCAACATTTAGTCAATATAAAAATTAAGTTATTTTCCATTCTTTTTTCAATATTGTCTTCAAAATCCAGTGTATATTTTACACTTACAGCACATCTCAACTCAGACTAGCCATATTTCAAGTGCACAGTAGCCACATGTGGCTACTGACTGTGACATTAGCAACACAATCTTAGATTCTATCCAATAGGCTGGGTGCATTGAACACATACATATGAATATATATGTACATATATATGTATGTGTATGTATATATGTGTGAATGTATGTTTGTGACCGCTAAAGACATTACTACCAGGTCAAATTAAATATGATATTGTCTTACAAAGGGGAAAGTGGTTTTAATATATAGCCACTGTTTGCCCTCATATTCTAGGTTTCACTTTAGGATCAAAAATAAATAAACAAGCAAACAAATCAATAAATTAAATTTTTAAAAAGCTTTTGCTTCAGGATGTCAAAAACCTGGCCACACACAGCTGCATTTTAAAGTCCACAGCCCTTACACATGCAGAATGGGCCTCTACTGAGCAAGCCTCCCCCTTGCCTGCTGCAAATCGGGGTTCATGTAAATAATGTGGTGACAAAGTTACCTCTGCTTCCAAGAGCAGATCATTACAACTAAACTGTGGCCCCTTGTCTCAGCGAGCGTGCAGCACAGGCTGATCCCGTAAATTGCTGAGGAGAATTCATCTTCTTTACCCATGAAACCATTTTCAGATTTCCACTGGTAAAAGCTTAGCCAACAATGCAAAGTTTCTGTCATCAAAATTTGCATCAACAAATCAGTTTCCTGCCCTTTACCTCTGCAGACTTCCTTTGCATTTGTGAAACTGGAGGCACAAATAACAACTTTTAAGGAAAATATATCCTTCTATTCCTATGAAAATGTGCTCTGGAGAGAATAAGATGGGTTGCCTAATGTCAAAGAAGCTAATCTTGTTTGAAAAATAGGCCTCCTGTCTTGCACAAGACTGCTGATAAATTAAAACAAAGCAGAGGAATTATGTAAAAGAAGATACATAAGTTAATGCAGCCTGAAGGCAACCTCGGCTTTAATGCCAACAAATCATACCATTTTTACAAGGTTATTCAACTATTTTTACATTACATAGAAAAATCAAGCATCTTCTTACAAAAACATATATAGCAAGAATAGAACAAACAGACCATTTTTTTTTCCACTACCAAATCAAATCCTAAGGTACAGCAATTAGCAGTCACTGAATGATTGACATCAAAATTGATTTGCTTGGGCACTGGTGAAACTAGATTTTGACAGCAGGAGGTTAGTGCAGTGTACTGGTGAGAAATCACAGATAAAAAGAAAACTTTGGGTAAATAGTGAATCTATGGTTTCACCATGTGTGAATTGTGTCTTTTTTGCAATTTAGTCCTAAAAGCTCAAGATGGCTGAGCATGACTCAACAGAAGTGACCTGACCTTTAGAAGTCCTACAAAAAAAAACCCACATCACCCCCTAATTCACAAAATCTTAAGCAGAGCCTCAAGTTCTCATGACTGCAACCATCCCAGCACATCTGATCTCACATGAGACACTCTATTAATTTATATTCCTCTCCCAACAGCGGATGTCAGTAAACAGCGGCTAAACTCTCTTGCATTAAGGTCAGTATCCTTTTGAAATGGATCTCACTACTTTATTTTTAGGCCTCGTGCCCCCAAAAGTACAGAACCTCTCCAACAGAGAGGTCTTTCCAATAGCCACCCTGCAGATCCCTTTTGGAAATGGAGCTGTGCGGGATAAAACTCTGTTATTTTATTTTCTACTTAGAAAGTGAGGAGAAAATATTTGCGGCCTGAGCTTCATTAAGTATACATTAAGAGTGGCTCAATGCTACATGAAAGAAGTGCAGTGCTGCTCAAGTATTGTTTCACACGTGCACAAATGTTGAAGGCTAGATTTCTTAGTGGCATGTTTCCTAGGGAGTATACAATATGCAACTATTTAGTAGCGCAACTCATTTTTCTTTGCACAATACTTTGTACAGTATATCTCTTATCTGAATCACTGAATAGACATAGAGCAAATTTGTCTATGGAATCATCTTTCCATTGATCATTCCTTCCATTGTGGGTGTTCCCTCTGGCTTTGACCACTACCCATCCGTGACTCATACTGAAGAGAAAGGATGAGACCAAAAAATATCTATCTGATCACATCCATGACCTTTCCATGTCAACTAGAGAAAGCCCACCCAGAGCATATACCTTCTGGGCACCTGGGACTCCATCTTTCGCAATGGCATGAGAATGTGTTGGACATTGGCCTGAAACCTGAAACCTGAAAACAGATTTCCCTAAAGACAATCAGTCACTTCTCTGTACATATCCCCTACCCTTTCATTGTGGCTGAAGACCCCAGATATCACTCCAAAGACAGCACCTAAGACATTGGTGTCAGATCCTTGTATGTACACCAGGACCCATGGGCCCTTGCCATCATAGACTTGGTTCTATATTCTCCCAGTTTCATATTCAGGTTCCCAACATCAGCGTCAATCGTTTTCCCTTGTGACCAGTTTGGACTCTTATCTGATTCCCCATCCTCCTCACCAGATACCCTACACTATCCTACTCAGCATCAGCCCTACCCGTGCCAGTCAGAGCCCTCTCCACACTGTCCCTCCACCTCACCTCTCCACTGTCCACCCATAAAAAAATGATTGGACATTGCCCTCCTGGGTATCCTCTCTGTCTGGATTCTCCATCACTGTGCTTTGCCTGCCTGCCTGTAGGATGCTCATCAGTTACTTCAGCTTGAGGTGGGCTCCTTACATGGACTATGCCCTTTGAATCTCAGGTGTGGATGGCTAAAGCTAAACACCAGTCAGCATTAGCAGCTAAATCTATACCTCAGCTCCCACCTCTCCCCTGTGAGCAGGATACTCCCATGTTTTATTTATACCTTCTTCTTTCCCCACCCCAAACTCTCTTTCCCACTTAATCTGCCACAGTTATCAGGTCATTCCTGGCTCTTTCTGTGAAAATAGAAGGTCTTAAAATGATATGGATTTCAGGGAATTGAGGAGTAGTCAGGAATTTGGACATCTTTTCTTCTCATTCTAAATTTAGCCATCAATGGCACTTCACTATTTCCTTTAAAGTAGTTTTCTAGAACATCAAGCACATACATATTCATCAGCTGCTGTCTATATTAGATTATCCATGCTTCTGCCTTCTTCCATTAGTGCAGTTAATCAAGAGCATTAGAAAGCAGAGCTACCCTGTAAAATCTGAATCTTGTGGCAAAGTAAATGGGTGCAGAGCTGGCAGCTATCCCTGCTGTATTTGTTGACCTCTCATGAAGGTGCAAAGAAAACTGAAAAGCTTCAAATATTTCAAAGGATTTGAAATGGTTTGGGAGGAATT
Source organism: Cabassous unicinctus (assembly GCA_029593785.1). Lineage (NCBI taxonomy): Eukaryota > Metazoa > Chordata > Mammalia > Cingulata > Chlamyphoridae > Cabassous > Cabassous unicinctus. The sequence goes on from JAQZBX010004009.1 coordinate 13,924, forward strand.
TGATTTGTTCAGAAGGCTTCTCTAAAGGGAATTGCATTTTGAACGTTTATATCACACATACATTTTTATTGCCATTTCTGTTCACTCAGTCATCCGAATGTCAAGCTGGAGCATTGGACCATTGGATACAAGGATGAATTCCAAGAAGATTAGGAAACTGAGAAAGTGCAGAATGGGTTTAATGGCTCACGGATGCAGCATTAGTCATTGATCATAAACCAACATGGAACCAGAGACACTGGGAACGCATTCAGGCTTCAGAGCAACAGGCTCTGTGGGTTCCACTTAACAGTTTAGGCAGCTGACTCAACACTTCCAGACAGTTTGCAAAGCACAAAGCCCATTTGGTTTACCTTACTTTACCTTCAGTTTAACTATTTATAATCATGTTTGCTTTCAGCATAATAGAACAACATGAAACAGTGTTTTATGGGAAAATATGATTCCTAAGAGAGGAAACAAGGGCAAATATTCAAATACATACATAAGCAAAAGACTGCAATGATTAAGCTAGGAACACTTATTTAAAACGAATGCATTGAAATGCAGCTTTTAACATAAGACAGAATCTAGCGGTTTCATGGCTGACTAGGAAATAGGAATGCTGGCTCTGTTTAATTCTGCCCACAACGCAAGTTGTAACTTAGTCTGGGCAGATCCCTCATGGCTCTGTCCCTCCATTTGGGCACATGGTTAGGAATGTGTACCATCCCATGCACCAAATCCAGCCTACCACCTACTTTATATTAAAGTTTGATTGGAACACATCCAATTCACTTACATACTGTCTATGGCTGTCTGTGCTATAATGGCAGTGTTGGGTAGTTATGACAGTGACCGTATGAACCACAAATTCTAAAATATTTGCTTTACAGAAAAATATTTCCTTTGCAGAAAAAGTTTGTTGCCCTTTCTCAAAGGGTTCTCACATTTCTTATTGCATGCTGGCTCTCTGCCCAAGCACTATTCTAGACTTTAGGAAAACAGCCATGAGTGATGTGCATGCCCTGTCCTCCATTTAGTAGAGAGTGACAGGACAGGTAAACAGTCCAAGAAGGTAAGTAGAGCTTTGCCTGTTTTGTTCACTGAAGTATCTCAAGCACCTAAAATAGTGTCTGGCACATTGAAGATGCTTAATAGACATTTTTTAACGAAATAATTCCATTTCCCAAAGGAAGTGGTGCCTCAACAACAACAACAAAAATAACTTAAGGACTTACAGGCAACTAGGAAAAGAGGACAGGCAAAAAGGCCAAAGGCTAATGACTATATGGAATATCTTCAATAAAGTGCAGTGAGGCTGGAGCTTAGAATGAGATGGGTGAGTGGTAAAGAAAGAGGCTGGAGACATTGGCAAAGAAGAGAACCTGCGGGGCCTGTTAAAACAAGCAGATGAGTGGGGATTTGAACCTGGGAGCAGTAGGCAGCCGCTGAAGGGTTTTGAGCTCAAGTGTGACATATTTAGATAGGCACTTTAGAAAGAACATTCTAGCTGTAGTGTGGAGATTGAAGGGGAGGCAGGACTAGAGGCCCAGAAGCCAATTAGCAAATAGTGGTATTTACTCTGCAAAGTGACATAAAAAATCTTCCTCTCAAGAATCAAGCCTAATTCTAGGCATCCTCAGGTAGGTGTTTTCTGGTGTTTGGGTGTCTATGGCCCCTTGGTTTGATGTGTGACACCTGATTACACCAAAGCTCAGAAGAGATAATAGAGCAAAACAACAGGCTGATGACTGGGAACTATTAAATGATGAGGAAATGTGATATTAGCAGAACCTGCAGTATTTTGAAATTATTGTTAGAGTAACTGGAGCTTATAAATAGATCTCTCAGAAAGTCCAGCGATCCTTGTCAGCAAGGGGAAAGAATTGCTTATCTTCTCTGAAAACCATTATCATTTAAAACCCATTCATAATTCAGGGAGAAAGCTCCTCCCATTAATTTGAAATCCAAAGTGTGGTTTCTGTTCCTAGATTTGCCTCCTTCCCAGAATGGAAGATGTGAAGCAAGGTCTTGGGTCACCATGGAGACCAGCAGAGCCCCTGCCAGGAAACATCATTGAATGGCACACATTGTTTTGCTTAACTCATCTCTGTCCAAGGTCCAGGCTAGGACCCTGCACAGTCTGAAACTCAGCATCCTAGAGATGATCAGGCTCAGGGAGACTGACTCAGGCTTACTAACTGCACAGAAGACCGAAGTATAAATCAGAGAGCCAACTTGTTCTTTTACAATGATACCCGTGAGTGGTAGGAGTATCTAATTTAGCATTCTCAGTTTGGTGCATACTTTTTCTCTATAAGCAAACTATACAGGGAGCTAAATTGTTACCATAAACTTCATGAGAAGTATGGAATCCATATAAAAGAAATTAGTTTATGCTTTGACTGTGAAATGACATTGGTCTAAGATGTCCTGAGATTGACATCTCTCAGGGAGGGTGATTTTGCCAGTGGAAAAGAAATTTTCAAAGTCCATTAGCTAAGGCTCCTCCTCCCCTGGATGGTTCTAGGAGGGCACTTGTCCACGTTTGCCTGACTTTCCGTTTTCTGTTCTTCACTTCTGGCCAGCTGCAGTTGTGAACAATAAGTTCTTTCTTTAGATATGTTAATAGAGTTAATCAGGTTACAGTACAGTCTTGCTGACTCCATTTAAAGTCACTCTTTAAAGTGACTTTCATGTCTTTGTCCTAGACTGCCAGGTGCAGAGGGCACTTTTATCTTCCTGCTTTCCAAACTCTTGGGTGTACTGTCCTCTCGCCCCCAGCCCACCCCCGTGCAGATAGTTTCTGATGTTCAAATGCTTTGCCACTGCCTCGAGCCACTCCTTATCTCACATGTATCTAGAACTTTATATACTGTATTTCATTTAAGCCTCTAAATACTCTCTGATGAAAGTATCACTGCCATCTCTAGATGTAGGGGGAAATTGAGGCTCAAAGAGTTTAAGTATTTGCCCGAGGTCACTGAGTGATACAGCTGAGATTCAAAATAGACCCACCAAATATTAAAGCATGTAAATTGCCTTACAAACATTAAAGAAGAATTAATCTTACTATTCTCAGATAGGCACCTTGTTGTTTTTATAGTCACTGTACTTCTCAACTCTGTCAAGAAACTGAAAGATTAAACCCATTATGTTCTGATGCTGGTCTGGCTGGCTCCTCTGACTTGGGTTTGGGTGCATTTTCAGGCAGAAGTATGGCCAGGTATCCCTAACCCACAGCTTTCCATCTTTGCCATCTGTATTCCTCCGGTGTCCTGGCAGCTTTGCAGGTACATACCATTGCCTAGGAAAAGGTTAGGAAACATTACTTCATGTTGTTATGAGCTAGCTTCCCCTCATCATACACTTCCAGACACAAGAAGTCAAACTGAAACAGCTCATCCCAAATAGTTGCAGGCTGCATGGTTGGGTGGTTTCTAATGCTTCCCAGGTGTGGCTCTGCTGGCCTTCCAAATATCTACTTGCCTACATCCCCAGAGCAAAGAATAACATATACTGATTGGTAAGAGAAGGGTGTTTCCTTTATTTTAGTGTAGGAGTCCCCAAACCAGGTTGACCATCAGAATCACTTAAGAGATTTTTAAGCACAAAGATTCTAGAGCCAACTCCAGGAATCAATAAATTTTAAAAGCTCCAGGGGTAATTTGGGAATTCACCCAAGTTCAGAAACCCCAGTACAGTGAATATAGCAATGGATGTTGGGAGCAGAAGACCTGGCTTTAAGTTCTAATCTGCTACCATGTGATTTTGGCCAAATTACTCAAACTCTTTGAGCATCAATTTCCTTTTAAGCAGGGGGAGGATACAAAATACTTATTTCTTGATATTTAGGGGAAGAATTAAATAAGAGAACTGAAGTGAAACGTCTTCATAAATAATTATTTTCATTTAATATTAACATATCTTGATAAGAAAGACTTGAAATAAAGTGTGTATGTGATACAACTTTAGGTTCTTTTTTTGGCACTTGGCTAATACATCCTCACCATATTCTTTCTTGAATTCAACAATTTCAAATGTATAATAAATATAACCACAGCTATCCCTTATAAAAACAAATGTAAGTCTTACAGTTATGTTTAAGAGAAGCCAAGAATCTTGGGAAGTCTTTCTTTTTTTTTTCCTCAAGCTATTAATTTGTCTTTCTTTTGGGAAAGGGTGTGTTGGATTTCTTGCTATCAATCCTTCATTTAATATGGAACTTCATGGATTCCAGCTGTTAGACTCATAATTTCTCTCAATATTTGATTTCTGGGTTTTTCCCTTGTCTCTTAAATCCTTCCCATATGTTAGTCAGGAGGCCTGGGACTGGGGGGCAGAGGACACTGAGGTTCAGAGTTGCCCTCTGTCCAGGCGCTAAAGTGATATGTGGAATCACGTGATGGGCCACAACACCCTGATTAGGAGGCTTTCTCTGTCTTCCTACCAGGCCTTCTGCCCTGCAGGCTGTGGCTGCCACCTGCTCCTTATTTTCCTGAACTATTCTTCAATTCATCATGTTAAGAAAAAAAAAGGATACTTTTTGCATTGAAACCGCTCCCAGACTGTCTGCATTCTGGCTTTTGTTTACAAAGGCTCTGCAGTGTTCTTGCCAAGGGAAGAAGAGGAAAAATATACCCTACTTCATCTTCAATTTAACCTTTTGCAATCAAGGTTTCTTTTGGCACAAAAGAAATATATAAAACCATGATTCATATGGGAAAGATATGATTCCTAAGAGATGGAACAATGGCTTAAAATACTCAAATGCACACACCGATAAATCGCTGCAATTTTAAAACTAGGATATTTGTTTAAAATGAAATGCATTGAATATAATATAAGGAGTGTTGAATGGTTTCACAGTTGACTTAAAACCAGGAATCCTAGGACTGTTAAATTTTGCCAGCAATTCAGGTGCCTCCATCTGAGTGCAGTGAGTTTTTGCATTCCTAGTAAGGAAGGAGCAGTGTCATGGATTGAACTGTGTCCCCCAAAAAGACATGTTCAAGTCCTAACCCCCAGCCCCATGAATGTGAACTTATTTGGAAATAGGGTCTTTGAAGATATTAGTTAACATCTGGATTTGGTAGGCAAACTGGATTGGGGTGGGCCCTCATCCAACACAACCGGTATACATATAAGGAGAGGAGATGTGGGCACAGAGAGACGACCACGTGAGGGAGGCAGAGATGGAGTTTTGCCGCTACAATCCAAGGGGCTTGCTGGCCACCCGTGAGAAGCCAGGGGAGAGGCATAGAACGGGTTTTCCCATTTAAGAGGACACAGGCCTTGCCGACACCTTGATTTTGGCCTTTTAGCCTCTAGAACAGGGGTTCTTAACAAGGAGTCCGTGAACTTGAATTTAAATTCAAAAAAACATTATTCTTGTGGGGACGTGTTGGTGCGGGTGTGATATATTTATTAACTAATACAGTATAGTGTGGACTTAATAAGGGGTCCATGGTTTTCACCTGACTGGCAAAGGGGTCTGTGAAACAAAAAAGGTTAAGAGCCTCTGGTCTAGAACCATGAGACAATAAATTTTGTCTCATGTTTAAGCCAGCTAGTCTGTGGTACTTAGTTACAGCAGCCCCAGCATATCTAGGATAAACAGTGTCACCTCGGACTCTTCTGCAGGCCTCATATCCTCTCTGGAGTCTTCTCAGACCTCTCCAGCTGATGGAAAGCTAACTAAACCCTTCTCTATACCATTTCTCCATCCTAAAGGCATCTCTATTGTAGCCCACACCACTTGTGTTATAATTGTTTGGCTGCTCCTTTAGTCTCCCTAACCAGGCCAAGCCTCCTTAAGATCAAGAATATGTCTTGTTCATCAGGGTGTTTCCCACCCTCCAGCAGCCAACACAATGTCTGCCACATCCTGGGCGTTTGTTGCTGAACTTCACCAGTGGCAACGTGGGTTTGGAAAATTAGGGAGAGTATATGTGCTAGTGTTTGTAATGTTTTCATCTAAAATCATTTTTCCATAGCCTTCATTCTTCTCATCCTCTCTGTCTTAAAATCTTTTCTTGACAGACTATACTTGGAGGGGTTACCTTTGAGCTTCCTCATGAGAAGAATGTAGACAGACTGGAGCACATCCAGAGGCCAGCAGAGAGCTTGGTGGATAGCAGGTGCATCAGACACCAGTTCTGCCCCATTTCTGAATCTTTTGGCTTTACCCGTCTCTTATTCTAGCAACTGCCTCAAGACCGGATCAGCTTCCCACAGGCACACCCTATCAGAACCTGCCTCAGACTGCTGCCTCCTGCCTTCACTTCCTCTCCAGGGCTTCTCTGCTGAGAAGGAGTGAGCTGGCTGAGGCACCCTACTCACTCATGTGCAAAATGGTAGTAAGGGAAAGTTAGCCCTCCATTGGACACACCTCTGACCATTGGGGGCTAGGAGTCAATGGATGACTGCTTCCCCAGGACAGACAGGTCTGAGCCACATTTCACATGGCCCTCCCAAATGATGGAGCATTCTGTCACCCCAAAAAGTAGCCAACCTGAAAATGCAGCTTTCATTGACCTTCCCTCCTTCCCTCCTGGGCTCCCCTGTCCCTCACTCCTGCTCTGTAGATCACACTCCCCACAGTGCCTTTGACTCTGGCTCTTCTCTCTGGAAAACCAAGGAAATAAAACATAATACCAGAATGAATGGATAATCATGATGAAAGTCTGCAAATTGTGCTACATGGTGCATAAAGAACCAGGGCCTTAGAATTGGAAGACCTGGGAAGAATGTGAAGCTTGTCATTTGGAAGAAAGAGTAGATTTATTCTATGTTGCTCCAGTCAGGTTAAATTAGGACGCATAAATGAAAGTTATAGTGAGGAAGACTTTGAACTCAAGGCAGAGTTTGAAATATGTATTCAGGTTAGAGCTGGACTCCCTGCTTGTGTCTGACAGCTCTCCCCATCTCAGACCCATCCTTCACAGGATTCACAGAATCTTCCTTCAATAAACAGCTCTTTAATCAAGCTATCCCTTGTTTGAACACATCTAATAGCTTCCAACTAACTTAAAGACAAGTTTAAACTCTGGCATTATATTGGTTTGGCAATACAATGAGCCATATTGTGAAGTAAGGAGAGCTCTGTCACAAGAAGTCTTCATGTTATGGCCAACTAGCCATTTGGAAGATGCGTCAAAATTAAGATTCTCACAAGAGAAGATGAGACTAAAAGGCCAAGAGTGTTCCTTCCAACTCTAAGACCCCATAATTCAACCATCCCCCTCAAGTCTCATCTCTTCTTACGGTTCACAAACCCCCATAGAGCCAATGGCTCTCAGATCTTGACCTCCAGCACAGACATTCCAGCAAAACCCAGTTCCTTCATTTCAGCTGCCTGCTAGACATTTCCACTCAGGTGTTTCCTTATTACCTTGTACTTAGTACATCTAAAATAGATCATGTCTGCCCCCACCTCTGCCAATTACTTTCCTGACTTTTATTTCTGAAGTGCCACTCTCCCATCCCCTGCTGAAATCTTAACCATGAACAAGACCCTGCTCAAATGCTAGCTCCTCCATCAAGCCTTCTCAGTTCACCATCATCCAAATTGCTTCATCATTTTATTCATGCCTAGATTATGACACTCAATATGCACAGTCATTACAGTTATTGCAAACAGAAACAAGATTGTGAACTTTGAGGATTTGGCTCTGTCTCATTCTTCTTTTCTAAATATTCCTAGCACTTAGAACAGTGACCTGAACATAATAAGTACTCAGAAAGTATTTGGTAAATGACTCAAAGAATAAAGCAAGTTTAAAGAATATGATTATTCAAATTAACCACACAGTGAAATCTCAGTCAGTTTTTTCCCTCCCCCCATTCTCAAATCCCAGATTCAGTCACCAATTATTCTTGGTTCGTCTTTCATAAATCCTCCTGTCTCCCCTGGTTTTTATCTCTCTCCAGTCTGGGCCTTGGATCTCATTCAATAACTTCCAGGCCAGCACACCTCCCTCCAGGCACTTTCAACCCTCCTTAATATCCATTCACTGTGGATAAAAATATTCTTAAAAATCCCTCTCATGGCTTCCCTCCACCAATGGGATCAAATCCAAATACCTTGTTCAGGCATTCAGTAGTTTTCTGGTCCTATCTTTCCAGCTTTACTTCCCACAGTCCTCAAGTAAACTGGAGGGTTTTATTCCTTATCTCCCCATCTCTGGCTTCTGCCATTTGTTCTAAATCCTGGTCAAACTCACATTCATTTCTAGCCACATCCTACACTTTTTTAGCACTGGTTCAAGTGTCTTCACCTCCACGAAGACTTTGCTGATGACCCCTGTCCTGAGTGCTCACTCCATCCTCTGAATTTCAGATATACTTATTTCTACGACCATACACTCATTTCCCAAAGAGTGTTTCTCAGAACAGTGGTCCTCTAAGATCTGCCCCATCAAAAATAAATAAATAACCACAAGTTTGGGGGCTGTTCTCAAATACACATAGCCATAACAGTTAGCACTTGAGGGTATGTGCCAGCCACTAGCTTTACTCTGCATGTTGTTTCGGTCAAACCTTACAACACCTGTGAGGTCTTATTCAGATCTCAGTCTACAGATAGAAAAACTGAGGTATGTTATTTGGCCTTTGCCAAGCCTCAGTTTTCTTATCTGTATACTGGGATTCAAACCCAGGCTGTCTAACTCTAGTGCTTGCAGTATGTTTTTCTTGAATATATATTGTCGGTTAAATTTTCAGGCATATAAAGTGATATACAAATGTAAGAACATGTCACTATAAATATTAATTATTGTATTATTATTATTTCCTCAAGTTGACTGCAAGCTCTGCGAGGACAGACATCCGTCCTTTCCCTCTTTATACCTCCCACAGCACAGAGCACATAACCGATAATGCCCAAGCCCCCCAATAAAGCAATTGATTTTCTTCTTCACTCTTTATATTATTAATGGACTATTTGAAACATATAAAAATACCTTATTACTTTTCAGAGTACCTTCTTATCTGTTAATTCATTTTATTTTCACAATAATACTCAGGTAGTTAGCATTTTCAGTGCTTTTCGGACAAGAAAATTAAGAAACAGGGATGTTGGATGAACTGCCCAAGAGTGGGAACGCAGGATTTGGCAAACAATAGGCTTCCTAAATCTCACCTCCGTGAGTTTACAGTCCTGCCTCCACCTGACACAAATGTCCCTCTGTAAGCACCTCTGGGATGGACTTGGTAGACCACCTTGAATAAGATGCCTTAATCGCTAAAGCTCAGTCACCACTGTACTGTCCACCTCAGAGAGATATACTAATAGAATTCTATTTCAGATGGGGAAAAAAAAAGTCTTTCTGAAGCATCTACCTTGAATGTATTCATACCACTTTTTTGTGGAAATTAAATCACTGCCTCTCTGAAGTGAATTACTGGAGGAATACATATTACACCCGATCAAGCCCCTATTCCTTTTTGTACTGCTTTGTACCCTTCTTGCTTATCCAATCATGTTGCCTGTTTGTATTCAGTATTTGAACAGTATAATTGGAACATAAAATATAATAGGTCTCTTTACATCTCCTTGAGGATACAAGTATGGAAATTGTTTACACACAGGCACAGACTGTGACCATCACTGGGTAGAACTTAGTCCTCTTGCCTTACCAGACAACATATCCTGTTCTCAAAAAACTTTACCTAAATAATAGGCTTTGGTATTTCTATTAGCAGCAATCTACTTTCTCTTAAAAACTCCCTCTGGTCTGCAGGGGAGGTTGTTTTCAATGAATTTTTCTGCTCTTTCCTTACCTATCATCCTTTTCCTGATCAATGTTTTAGTCCAACTACTTGATTTTCAAATTACTTTGTAATTGCAAAATGTTTAGCTAATTTTAGCTTAATTCCAAAAAGTGATTTTCATTGGTGTCATCTCTGTCTTTGTCTGTTCCTTTCCTTGGCAAGATCGTAGCTAGATGTGAAATTAATTGCGCCCTGATTTTAAGGATGCCACCTGAACTAGCTAGCTATTCTTTGAGGAAGCATCAATTAAAAAAAAAGCAATCAGCTGATGGATTAAAGAATTAGGATCTCTTAGCCTGGAAAAGTGTTGAGGGGTGACTATAATGGCCTTTAAGTACATAGGCAATAATGGCTAGTTGTCAGCAACTGCAGGGAGATAGAACAAAAGGGAATAGGTTTTAAGAGGGAACATAAAGATTTAGAATAGAGATAAGGGATAATTTACCTTCTAAAGGCAGGGCTGGAATAACCTGTAAGTAGGACAAATCCATGGTAAATGCAGTGTTTCAGACATGCCCAGGAAAGCTCCTGCTCCCACACCAAAGCATCTCTCCTGCTGGCCTTTCCACACTAAGAATGTCATTTAAAAATAAAATCTTCTTATGACTCATTAAGTCACACATATATCAGTATGGCTTATGGGATTGGTTGTATAATTTGTGGGGCCCAGTGCAAAGTGAAAATGCAGAGCCCCTTGCTCAAAAATTAAGGATTTCAAGATGGCAACATCAAAGCCTTAAACCACACATGGGGCACATGTAAGGGTAGGGCCCTGTACAGCTGCACAGGTTGCACACCCATGAACCTGGCCCTAATGGCTTAATTTGACCACATGTAGAAGGAGGTTGGACCACATGGCCTCTAAGGTCCCTAAGAAGCAGTCAAACCATGTACCTAAATCCGTTGCCTGATTATGGAGCAACCAGCCCCAGGAGACCACGGTGGAGGTGGGAAGGTCATGGAGGAGGCGGGCGCTGGAGACTGAGGAGAAATGATAATGGACCCCACCCACCCCACAGTTATTTGAGGGCCTGCCTTGGGTGAAGGATGATATGATGAGTACGGGGCCAAACTGCAAAGTAAATCTTGAGTCCCTGGCCATTCCCTTTTGCTGTCCCTTTTCTCCAATATTCCCAATTGGCCCTCGACTTGCAAGTGCTGAGAGCTCTCCATGGAAGTGGCATCTCTCCTCAGTATTGCTCTGTCCCCATGTTCCTTCCATCCAAGCTGATGGGTTCTCTGCCTCTCTAATACCGCTTTCTGTGTTCTAAAACTGATAAGCTGATACAAACTAAGGTATCAATTAATAATGTCTTTAGTACTAAATAATGTATTACTTCTGAATGGTTTGCTTAGGAGGAAAGAAAAGGAGAGCAATGCCAAAGTTCCAGGGCCTGAGAGAACAACCTAAAAAGGAATACGGTAAGAACAAAATTTAATTTTTTTAAAAAAATTTGAAATATCTATGTTAACTTTGCTTTCCAGTCCATAATAAAGTTGTGTCTATTTTCATATTTTTTAAGAAACTTTAATACTTCAAATTATATACACCAAGAACTAAAGTTGTCTACATTTTCATTTTTCTCCAGGCATAAACAAAATATTTGATTCAGTGCAATTGTGACAAGAAGCCACACTGGTATGTGGAAGCCAGCAGATTTTTATTTTATCTTAATTTCAAATAATTAAAAGTAAAAAAAAAAACACAGGTTCATAAGGTGACAAAACTCATTTTCCAAAGACTAGCTGTGGGGTTTTGCAGAGGCTGGTCCAGCACCTCAGTTCTGAAGAGCTTGCATGAGCCCTCGGGACCAGAAACATGAGGATATGTTCTCCCAAAGCAGAACATCCAGTTCATCTTGATGAAACCAATTCTCTACTAGCCAGAAGTTTCCTGGTGACACAAAAGTAATAAGAAGTACCAATTTTAACAACCATGCAATCCTTTGAGTTGTCAGGAAGGATGTAAAACTGGTCAACACAGAAAAGGTGGAAAACTGGCCAACACAGAAAAGGTGGAGTTAGTGGATGTTCTTGTGCTTTCTGTGACCAAAACACTTAAGAGTACAAAACTCCAAGCTTAACGTCTCCCCACCGCCACTGATTCCTAAATACACACTCACAAATTGATGCTCCATATTTATTCTCTTACTTCATATCAGTGGAAGGAAAATGCTGGTCAATCTCCTTAAGTCAACATTTGCATGTTAAGTAGTTGTTGCCTTTAAATAAATATCAACAAGAAAAGAATCACTGTCCTTTGTCTCGACCACTTCTCACAGGCCAGGCACAAAGCCAAAGGCCATATATGCATTCTCTCATATCACACTCATGCTAAGAAGGAGGATAATTGTCTCATTGAGTCATTATGAGGATTAGATGAGCTAAGTGCTCAACCAAAGTTTGCTAAATATTAACTAATTTACGTTTGTTATTTTCTTTAATCTTCTTAATACTCTTACAAGTAATAAATTAATAACATCAAACTAACTAAATAACAGCTGGAATTTTACTCCAGTTCAGTAGAATGCAAAACCTCTGTTCATTTCGTTGCACTACATTCTTTCTAGGTGCAGGACTTGACCAATGCAACAGTTCTCCAAGAATCATCACTACTCCATCCCTTCCATGAAACTACCTCCACTGACCAGCCCGATGAGAAGGGCCTGCTCCATTTTTTTGTTCTCCAGGTAATGCTTATTTGACTTTTATTATTGCTTCCTTTACTTCGCATGTCCGTATAACTTATCTTGGTAATAAAGATATGTAGCAGGTAGTGGCTTGTTCCTTGACAGAAACCAGCTGGAGTGACTATTAGTTCCAGATCTGGAGGAGTTTGCAATCAGAAGGGACCCTGTGAAATGTGCACAAGCAACTCTACCAGAAGTTTAGAAGGCACAAGTAAGGTGCCCCCAGGGTTGAGAGGTAGGGGTGCTCTCAGGTTTGGGGCATCAGGGAAGGTTTCATGAAGATGGTGGCATTGGAGGAGGGCTTTGAACTACAGGAAGACTTGGAAGGGAGGGATTCTCATCTGAGAAGCCACATGAGCAAAGGCTTGGGAACAAAAATACAAAGGTCATGGCATCTTCAAGAATCAGGAGCAATTCAGTTAAACTGAAGGAAAATGAACAGGCGAGGAGGCATTATGGCTGGAAAGTTGGCTGAGGTATAGGAAATGCTAGGATGAAGATTTTTAAATGTACTCACCTGACAAGAGGGAGCCATTAGGAAGGGTGGGAACAGAAAGGCAGTTTGCTCAGGACTGAGCTTTAGAGCAGAGCCTGCTGCTCATGTGCAACAGTGTGCATGATAGTTGGAAGCAGGTGAGAAGGAGTCCAGGACATCAGCTGGCAGCTACTGCCTGGGCGAGGTAAAGGGAGCCTCACCCAAGGTGGCAGAGAGAGCTGTGGCATGAGAGCAGACAGGAGGGACACTGTTGAGGCAGACTTGGCAGAATTTGGACAGTGGCTGGTGAAGTGAAGTGAAGTGAAGTCAAGTGAAGTGAAGTGAAGTGAAGTGAAGTAAAAAGATGTGGGAAGAGTCAAAGTCCACCTGGGGGGTTGAGAAAATGTGGGCACCATGTCTATATAATCAAAATAGGGGCAGCAACCAAAATAGGGGCCTTCCCACAACTCCTGGCCATGCCCCACTGTGCCCAAACTGACCTGACCTACCTCAGGCCTTGCCAGCCATCTGTTTCTTACACATAACCCGCTTATTCATCTCAAGGCCTTGCACCTTTGCTCACTTTGTCTACCCCAGACTTCACCTGGCTAGCTTCTTGCCAGCAGCAGATCTCAGTTCAAATGCACTCCCTCAAGGAGGCCTGTTCCTGACCACCCAGTCTAAAGCCGTTCCCCTCACTCCCACGCCCCACTCCCCTTCACACTGCTGTATTTCCCACAGGGACTTTCTGCTCTCTGAAGTCTCCTTGCTTATGTCTGTCACCCCTCTCTGGACTGTCAGCTCCAGGAAAACAGAGGCCTCAACTTGCTCACCATGTAAACCCAGGACTTGGGGTGGGGCCTGGCCTATCGTAGTCACTCAGTCCTTGAAGGAATCAGTCTACTCACCCCAGACCGTCCTCATGAAACGGCTTTCTTAGAGTTCACACCTTTTTATCCTCAGCCCACTTTCCCAATCAAAATGCACCTTCTTTGTGGTAGCGAGTCGCTCACAATGACAGATACTTCTACTCCTCCTACTGGTAATACTACTAATATCACTATCAATAGTAATAGCACCTGTCACAGGTTGAGAGCTCACCATGTGCCAGCATTTACATGCATCGTCCCGTTTGCCATAGTCACTGTCCTCGTTTTAAAGAGGAAGACGCTAAGGTTAAGTTAATGCAGTTAGGGGACTTCAGAGGCACACAGCCCGTGTGTGATAGAACTCGGGCTCAAATCCAGGTGCTTCCGACTCCAGAACCACCATGCCATACTTGCCCCCACCCTTGCCAAAAGCACACTTTCCAAGAATATAATTTAAAAGTTTGAAGAAAACTGAACTGAATGATGGAAACATCAACTGGGAGAGCCCTAAGAATGTGATATTTCTAAATAGCTTTGGAAGATTCCAGATTGCAGACAGGAAGGTGAATGCATCCTTTGGAGGAAAAAAGAAACGTGTTTTTCAAAAAAAAAAAAAAGTCTTGGGTAATCCATTATCCTTTATTAATTGTGTCAGGACAATCATTACTCATGCCACTTTAGGAGACCCCGTTGTGAAAGTGTCCTCCCAAAGCAAGGACTTGGATTGGGTTTACAAGAAACGCAACTAACGGAGAGAGGCTTCAGGATACAGCAGGACCCCCCTACTCTCAGCCCTTCCCGCTGCTGGCAGCCTCAGCATCAGAGCTTTCAGTAAAGGAAGGGAAAGGGAGCTGCACATTTTAGCCAAAAGAAGGAAGCACAACCCCTCAGCTTGTTTAAAATCATGCAGACTTTGAAAGTCATATAGTAGATTACTGGAGGTGTCAGTGGGTTTCCAGCATGCAACATATACCCTAATCGTTCTAATCCCGCTAAATTTAAGGTCCATTGTAAAAGATGGATGAGCAACTTTGAGATTCGTTGAGAGACTGTTTAAGTTGGGGAGAATTTCTGTGAATTCCACAGCAATCCTATAGGAATAAGCATAGTCCGGGAACCAAATGACCCAGGTTATGAAAAATAAATATGATCTTGTGGAGTGATTGTGATACCACTTTTCAAGGCTGCAAATAGTAAAAAGGGAATGAGAGAAAAAGATGGGGTTTTCAAAGCAATATCAAATTTAGAGCTCCCTGGTTTATAGTCCAATGAACTTGTGGTTCCAGAAGGAAAGCTAAAGACCTTGGTTATTGTGTCACTTAGGCATTTGGAATGATGTTATACTCAGCACGCATCCTATTAATATTTGACAGCTATATTTCCCTTTTCTAATTCTTAATATTTCATCATTTTTCAAATAACAAAACCTAGTCTATATCCCCGATGAATTTTTCAGGGAGAAATTATTTTAAAGACATAGAAGAATATCAGAATTTGGATCTCCTGCATTCATCTTAGAAATGGTCCCTATATGTGCACCTCCATGCGTTATTAATTGATTTTAATATTTCATTACTAAAGAGTTCTTCTAGAAGCCATATTTCTGTACAGCTGGAGGAAAAAAAACTTAAAAAAAAAAAAAAGAAACTGAACCAGAAATAGAAAAGGTTAGTCCTCTATTTTCCTCACACCAGAAAAAGCATGGATGCAATTCTGTTTTAATAGCAGAATAAATGGTATAGTGATAATGTTTCACACTAATAAATTAAATTTGGGTCACCAATGTAAAATAGAAATGTTTCTGATAGTTATGGACTGGGATATGGAATCTGAAAAGAAGCACAATTGCTCTGGAAAATGTTTCTTTGTACTTAAAAAAGGAGGCTATCATTTTAACATTTCTCTTAACTTTGCTAAAAATAATAATGGTGATAGAATGCTTTTTCCCCTACTAAAACGGAAGCCTAGAGGAAAAAAAAATAACTAAAGAACCACAGTGCCGCCTAGTGGTAAGAAGCAGAATCGGTCTTCATGCACAGTAAGCAGTAACTACATGAGCGCATTTGTGGGCAAAAACATTTTCTTTCTACAAATAAAACTGGAAGAAAATCATAGTATTATTGGTTCCAAAAAAAACAATTCAGTATTCATTCATTCCTGGACCTGATTCCTTTAGTGATTAGCAGTTGCATATTCTTTTTTTTTTTTATTGTATTTATATCGTTGTAATCGTGCTGTATGCATGATTTTGCAATCCCTGATTTACATTTAACACAACACAACATTTCCCCATTTTATAAGAAAACTTCATAAATATCCTTTTTGATGTGCCATAATTTATTTAAACTTGTCTTTTTTCTAAGATACATTAAAAGACTTTACATTTTTTCAAAAGAAACAATTTTGCAAAGGAATCCAAATACGATCAACAAAGCATTGGCAAGGTAAGGAAGGTCCACGGGCAATTGCTTTAGTAAGCTCACAGAGGTGATTTGTAATCAAAACATCAATTATTTAGTGAGCACCTCCTATGTTCAAAGTGCTACGTTAGACACTGTGAAAGAGTCAAAAAAATAAGTGGAGGGGGGAGGGATATGATCAAGGTGATTCAAACCACATGCCTGTGAACAATACCTGACCACGCACTGCAGTGGCTACTAAATCCCATAACAGGGTAAGGAGATCAGAAGAGGGGAAGGCACCAGCCGTCTAGAAGAGCAATCAGGAAAGATGTCAAAGAGATGGAAGTCAAAGGAGAGAGGGGAGGCTCAAGATAGGGGGAATAACAGCAGCTAAATTACAGAGGCAGGAGTGCAAACCGGTCTCCCAAAGAATGGTGAGTGAGTTGTTCCCACGAGGGTTTCAGAAAGGAGCACTGTCTTGTAATACAAAGGGAGGGAGGTGGAAAGAGCACGTGCTAAGCGCCTTCCCTCCCGAGACACAATGCAGGCGGAGTCCGAGGGGATATCCTCTCTCTCACTCATCACGACCTTGCACTGATGATAGCATCATTGACCCCATTTTAGGATGAAGAAACTGAGAGGCTCAGAGGGGGTGATTCTTGGCCAGTAAGTAGAAAAGACAAGACTTGAACCCAATCCGTTTTCCTGCCTGGATTGTATTTTCTAAAGTGGAAAAATGTTATCCCTCGTAATCCTGTTTAGTTTATTCACTCACTTGGAAAAAGACAGTGAGGTAGTGCACTTCAGAAAAGGTTCTATCTCAATGATCACAAATTTAGGATGTGTGGCCTCTGCATTAATTACAAGAGCAATTAAATGGCTTTCGGACTCCTCAAACTTCAATTCTCTCTCATATGTGGAACTTGTGAAGGCTGCAAACTATGATCCAGAGAGTAAGGCTGCTAAACTCACCTTAATGAAATTGCAGGGAGGTTATGCCCTCTCTTTTCTTCCCAAAACAGGGGTGTGGAAGGGTGGGCTGAGAGCAAGAGCTGCCAGGCTGCTGCCTGCAGCGGTATTAGGTTGTACTGGGCTGGGTTCAAGCAGCTGCCCCCGCCCACAATATTCCCGTAGAGAAGAAAACTAACATCCGTGGCCCGCCTACCAATTGCCATCTGCCCTTTACATTCGTTACCCATGTAACACTCATACCCACCCTGCAGGGTCACACAGCACTTAAAAAGCTGCGACCCACGCAGTTCAGATGCTCAGCTGTCTCACATTCAAGAAGTGTGTCCTACAACCACAAAGTCAATTCAAACCAACTCAAGGTCTTTCCTTGAATGTATTTCTCAGATAGTCTGGTGCGAGTATGTAGGTCACAGCAAAAGTCTTTAAAAATTCCCTTTCTTCTTTTTTCCTTTTCCCTCAACAACCACAACTGTTCCAGCACCTCTCATATTTCACAACTCCTTACCAAAAAAAAAATCAGTTTTCCTTTCCACTTAGAAGTGGAGACCCTCACCAGCTGTTGTGGATGCCAGAGGGCCCGGGGAGATGTGAGATCCTTGAGTTCCTTTCTCATGAGCATCTGCCTGCAGGTTTTTTGACCCTCTATCCTTCCTCTTAACCTTCAGTCTAGTTTTCTTGGAAATAATTGTCATCCTGTCCCACTGGTTATTTTTATGGCCGTGTCACGGGTAACCCTGTGTTTTGTGTGATGCTAGGTGGACTCATAAGAGAGTCAGAATGCAGATGTGCACCCAATCCCCAAGTGGGGTTCACCACAGAGAGACAAAACTTGCTGGGAGGTGGCAGATGTTGCTCCACAGGAAAGGCGTGATGAGCCAGAGGTGGCAGAGTGTTCAGCGCATTCACAGACAGACACTTCGCAAAAGAGCTCGGGAGTGACTGGCATGGCCTCCAGGTGCCCAGACCGAGGGCTCTGACCTAAAGAGGAACCAGGGGAAGGTCATCCCATGGGGGAATGGCAGTGCAACCGACCCACCCCCTCTGACTAGCTGTTCTGAGGGAAATGGCTCTTCTGAACCTTCTTCATTTGTTTCTTTGGGAAGCTTTTGGTAGAAAAATGAAACTCAGGGTCCAGCCCTCTCCAGACCTTCTTCAGTCTCCTTTGGAAAGGTCTTTTAAGTAAGATCTATATTGGGAATCCCCAAAGCAGCCCATATTAAAGTACTCAAGATTTTCTGAAACAGGACGGAACTTATAATCAGCCATTTATCCAAGTCCTTAAGGAAACCTGTGTAGGAGCCTTGCAAGTAATTACAACTGACAGAGGATACCAAACCCTAAGCTGAAATGGGTCATCAGTCTCCCAAGGTTAGGTTCAAAAATAAAGTCTCGTTTTGGAAGAACTCACTCTTTTCCTTCTCAGAGTTAAACAGGCAAATAACTTCCTGCCCTCCTCCCCTAGTTTCAAGGGTTAAATTTTTCCTCAGGCTCAGAGCACCCTCCCTCTTCTTGCCTGATAATTGTCAGTCTGCCAAATCACTCAAGAGGAAACGTTTACAATGCAGTACATACATTTTTAGTTTATTGTTTTGCCATCTGTTCGTAGAAAACTATCAACACCAGAGCCTATGTATATATATATATACAGTGTCCTCTAGTCTTCCACTACCTAAGCAGTAAACACCAACAGAAGGTTGGCAAAGATCTTTTAGCAGCAGATGACCTTTTCACTCATGTGCACAAAATATTGCCTCGGTACACAGAATACACTACATTAAATGGATGCCAAATCAATGGATACATTCCACAGGGGAAACTACTTTTCTCATACAACCTGAATTAAAACAAAAATGTAGAACTGGAATGTAAAAAAAAAAAGATACCTTCCAATAAGAAGTGTAATTATGATATCATTTAGAGCAGTATCTATTGATTTACAATAATTAGCATGGACATATTCCCTTCATAATTTTCAAATTGCTATGTAGAAGCTTCTCTTTACTTTTACTAGCGAGGAAGGGTACTAAATTTACTTAACATTTCCTGGGTGCCTGTTTTGAGATTATTGCTCATTACATGCTCCTTGTAAATACATGGAAAATTTTACAATCCCCTTAAAATATGATAACTATACCAGAGAAAGAACAACCAGTGTTCTATGATAACCCCAATTTAAATTTCTCTGGGTTTTGATCTTTCATAATATTAAAGATTCATCACTTTCATTATAGATATGATTTAAAGTTCAGCTGAACTTTTCTGAATTTAAAGCAAAGATTGATCTAAATAGGGTTGAACAGGGTACATTTGTGGGATTGCTGACCTAGGTGACCCAAGAAATGAACAAATTGAGAAGACATGGTTGGTTCTAAGTTTAATGACTCTTGACTAAATTTAAGCAAGTTATTACTTCTCTTACAATATCTCAAATAAAAGTAGAAATATGATAACTTAATGGGGTGATTGTCCATTTCCTGGGCTAGTTCATTGAGCCTAATGACTGTCTTAATAAGACCAATGTGGGGACTTGAACCAGAATTGAACCAACTTGCTTTACACCAAGAAAATCTCCATCAATTACCCCATAAAGCCTCTCAAAGAGGCCATGGATACTGGGAAAAGGAAGCATGGGTAGACCTCACAAATCCGTAATCACGAATCACTTCTGGAAAAATCACCCAAAATGTCAGGCCTTACTGAAAATGATCCATAGCATAGTACATCCTCATACATTGAATAAGAAAATTCTAAAAGCTTAAGTTCACTGTCACATGTGCCATGCTCTGCCTTGTCCACCAGCACAAATGCACATGCATGGAAGAGAATGATATCAATCAATACCTTAACTATCTTCACTTTCAGTTCTGAATCCAAATGAAATAAAATTATAGCAAAATATAAATTTTGCATTTCTAACATGTTAAACACCAATCTTGATTTTAACCACAGAGACAAAAAGTAAAATTAAAATATTATATTTTCTTTATAATCAAGCAGAGAAATATTGCCCCCCACCATCCCTACTGGATAAAGATAAAAGCAGATGATTAATATGAAGCCACTATTTACAGAAAATCTGAACATCCATAAACTAGTCTACACTTTTAAGCCCCAGCCATGAGCCAAGCATTGAAGTTACTAAAGAAAATTCAAAGCATGCTACTTCCTAAAAGTTTACACATTGCTTAAGAAAATGAGGCATTCATACTGAAAATAGCTTGACAGCAGCATAGGACTGTGCCTGGTCATATTCTAGAAAGGACGGAAAATATGTACCATAGGGGAAATCTTTGTAGAATGGAGTAATCAAAGAAAGATGGATATGGTGAGATTTGATGTTGATTTGATATGAAGGTAAGTAAAAGGATTACAATAGAAAGTCAATGAATTCGTTTGGATTTGGGGCAAGAGCTTCAAGCAAACAAGTTAAATGATCTAATTAATATTTTTTAATGATCACTGTGGTAGCTATAAGAGTGAATTGTTGAGGGAGGGGCAAGAATAGAAGCAGGGAAACCAGTTAGGAGAGTCCCGTAGCAATGACAGTGGCTTGAGTCAGGCAGGTAGAGGCAGGGGTAAGAGAAGTGAACTGCCTGGAGATGGATTTTGGAAGCAGAACCTACACAACTTGCTGGTAGCTGTGAAGCAAGAGGAGGGAAGAAGGAAAGAATCAAGGATGACATCTAGGCTTTTTACTTGAGCAACTTGCAAGGTAGAAAGAACTCTTACCAAAATAGAGAAGATTTGAAAAAAAGAATTTGGTCAGGGGTGGGGAAAAATCAAAAGTTCCTTATTAGATGTGTTGTGGTATTTTTTGTTTGTTTGTTTGTTTGGTTGGTTGGTTGGTTGATTGGTTGGTTGGTTTTTGCCTGTTCTATGTCTCCATCACCCATGAAAAGGAATTACCTACAGAAACTTGGCTTCTAGGGCCTATCCAATAAAGGTGTTTATTTTTCTCATATAACAAGGAGTCCAGGGAGGGGTCAGCAGTCAGGGGTGGTAAAGCCATTCAAGGCTCCCTTTCCTTCCCTGCTCAACCATGGTCCCAGGATTAAAATATGTGCCTCAGCTCCAACTTCTGTTCCATGTATCAGGCAGGCATAAGAAAAAGGAAGCAAAATGAGGAAAGGTGTATGCCTATATCAAAATTTTAAAATTCCCAGAAATCTCCAGAAGACTTTGGTTTACATCCTAAATGTCAACCCATAGCTGCAAGGAAATCCGAAAATGTAGTTCTTAGTTGTGCCCATCACTACTCCTAACAGCTTTCTATTGGTAAAGAAGAAGGGATGAGTGGATATTAGATAGGCAGCCAGCTGTGTAAGCCACAATATCCAAATAGAGATTGAAAGTAGTCAGTTGATTATAAGAGTCTAGATTTCAAGAGAGCAGTTAGAAACATAAAAGATAGTCATCAGCTTGTGGACAATATTCCGAGCCATGGAATTGAATGAAATTAGTTAGACAAAGAGTGAAGAAAGAGAAGAGAAGATGATTCCAGACCAAGTTTTGAAATATTCCAGCATTCCAAAGCCCAGTAGAGAAGACAGCAAAGGAAAATGAAAGGAGTCAGAGAGACAGGAGGAAAACCAGAAGAATGTCCTGCACACTGTGGAAAGGTCACGTGAGAGAGGACAGAGAAGTGGCCAATGGAGTTGACAACGTGGAAATTGTTGGCAACATGAAAAGAGTAGTTTCAGTAGAGTGATGATTGGATGGTTGATGAAGGGCCATTTGGGAGTGGGCTGAAGAATGACTAGAAAGAAAGAAAATGGGAATGCATAGAGACAAATTTTCTAAGAAGTTTTGCTACAAAGGAAGCAAAGAGGTAGAGCAGTGACTAGAGGAAATGTGACTTCAAGAGAGTTTCTGCTTGTTAGTTTGCTTGTTTGCTTGCTTGCTTGGTAAGTGGGAGAAACTACTGGAATATGTTTCTCTGCTAATGGAAGACCTTGAATTCCAAGCTGATAGGTTAGAAACATTGCAAGTTTTTATGCAAGAAAATTACATAATGAAATCAGCATTTTAGGAAGAGTCATCTGAAAAGAACTGCTCATAGATTGTGTAAAATTAGAAAAGTATACATAGCAATGAAAAGTGCTGGATGTCACCCAAAGGAAGCCAACAGAAAATGCCCTTAAAGAGGCTACCAGGTAACTCAGTTATCAGTCTTTCAATAGCAAAAGAATGGGCCCCATAAGGGGCATTCAGAATTGATGCTTTTCCAAAAGGCAAAGTTTAAACTTAAAGTCTGTCTCTGAGAGAGTGCCATAAAAACTCCAAACGCTGTAAAATATCTGAGGATAAAATATTGAAGCCATCACTAAAATCTGCTAAATATTAAATGGATGAATGTATTGGATCAGCACTTATTTTTATTCTGATAATTTATAGAGCTGTGTATGTATGGTGCTTTATAGAACATAAAGCACAAAAGACAGAGTTCCTGTCCTGTGAAGTTTACAGTCTCATTCCAACATAAACTACAACACTGGATGATGACCCCTAAAATATTTTTTAGCCAAAGCCATTGGAGAAGACATGAGCACCTCCAACACAGGCGATCAATGTTACGTGCTTCCCAGTCCAGAACCCCAATAGAAAATCCTTTTAGAGACCGTGGTTACACACCAATTTTTTTTAAAAATCTGTGTTTCATGTACATTTCAAAATATTATGAAATGAAAATATGTTTATTTTCATGGCTCCTCTCTGATATTTCTCTAATAACTATTTGGATTTGTTAAAAGACTCAAATCATTGAATCAAGTATCTTATAAGCATAGGAGCCATAGCAATCAAGCAACCCAATCAACTTATTTCTCAGATGGAGCTGACAGCCAACAAGGTGAAGCGATTCACCCAGAGTCACTCCACTAATTAGCAGAGCTAGGACTCAAACACGAGAACACAAAGTCTCCTTCTCTTTCTCTCCTTCAGGAACCAATGAACTCATAGAAGTTCTGTTTATTTTCCATTTTCCCATTGATTTTCATTTTTAAAATCTTGTGATTTTTTTCCACTGTTTTCCCTGAAATTCATCAGCATTTTGCTGCACTTTAACAAAAGCATAGCAAAGAGGATCAGCAGCTGCTTTCTGAGATCCAAATTCCATATTTTGATAGCCCAGAATCAACAACTGGCCATATTTAACATGAAGCCATCTCTGCCAGAAGCTTTTCTGTTTCTTGGTTCCATTTTTAAAGCATGTTTCCTCCAAATCGGGTGCCCTCTCTCAGCAGTTGCATTTAAATCAACTTAAACATTAAAAAAAATGCCTTTTGTGGGATTTTGGTGCCTAAAACAGCAGCCTACAGAAAATGGCATGCAATATGTGGTAAATTAATTGACTGTGAAATTACAGTTTAAGCAACAAAGCTTTTATAAAGTGTTAGGAATGTAAAGAAGCATGTAAACAAACTGATTTTCATTATTTGTTGAAGTAAAAGAGTTTGCCTTTTCACCATGCCTTTCTTTCATCCTTTCTCTTTATAGATGTCTTACAAGCACTTGCTCTGGAATCATTTCATTTATAAACCTTTCCTAAACACCACCCTGAAAAGGGAGATTTATTTGTAGAGGTGCTGAATGATTCTCAGCTAAAGTGTCTGCAGTGGTTTCTATGGATGTTAAAAGCTAATAAAGCATTATCCAAATCAAAGGTATTATATTACTGTCATTATGATGGATAAGAATGGTGAATAGCCATTATTGTTGGGCAGCTTAGTGATAGCCTGGCATGTTACAAATGTAAAGGACAAGAGAGAAAAATAACCCAGCCTTTCATTTTAGGAAGCTATTTCAGGTGATGGTGGTTCAGACCAGGGAGATAGAAGGAGAGATGGTGAGAAATTAAGGATTATAGGTATATTTGCAGATAGAACCAATAAGATTGGCAGATAAAAAGGATGTGGAGTAAAAGAAAGGCAACTGGAAGCGGATGTGATTCAACCAGTTGAGCACCCGCCTACAACATGGGAGGTTCTGGGTTTGAATCCTGGTGCCTCCTAAAGAAGATGAGCAGACACCGCCCCCACCACAATGAGCTAGACGCCGCCCCTACCACAAAACGAGCTAGACACTGCCCCTGCCACAACAATCAGATGCCACAGGCCAGCAGACTCTGCAGTCTGTGGCAGATGTGGCTCAGGTGGTTGGGCACTTGCCTCCCATGTGGGAGGTCCCAGGTTCGGTTCCTGGTGCCTCCTGGAGAAGACGAGCAAACAATGAACAGACAGACAAGAGAACCATCTGGGGGTGGGGGGCAGCGATAAATAAAGAAAAATGAAAAAAAAATAAAGTAAATAAATAAATTTTTTTTTAAAAAAGATGTCAAGAACTTCAAGGTTTTGAGCATGGACAACTGGAAGGATGAACTGAAATGTCGAAGACTAAAAGAGAAGCAAGTTTGGAATAGAGATCAGGAGTTCAGTTTGGGACAATTTAAGCTTTGCTTCTCAGACATCCAAATGAAGATGCCAGGTATAAGGATCTGGGTATACGGGTCTATAACTGGAGGACGAGACTGGGCTGGAGATGGAAACGTCAGTCATTAATGTAAAGCTTGTCTTCTAGCTGAGCCAACTTCCACGGCGAATCTTCATGTACAGGACATGATTGCTCCTTCATGCCCTTGATTTAAGAGTGCCTATTCCTGTGTAATCTAGTCATTCCATGTTTGTCCTTCTGCAGAAATGTCTTAATTTCATGGCTCACATGAGTAATTTGAAAAGGAAACTTTTATTACTGTTGAAATTTTTTTAGAACCAGAGCTTTTAAGTTTTTTTTTAAATGTTAGTCACTGAATAACCTAAAGGAGACTTTTAAAATAGAAAACAAAGAAATTTCCTGGTGAAATTATTATACAATTTAATTTGTGACTCTCTTCATGATAGGTTTGTGAGACATTTTCAACATCTGATGACTACAGTGCTGAAAAAACCCAGTTTGTCCTTTTTGCATTTTTTTAAAATAAAATTTGAATTCCCCCCCGCCCCATGGCTCCCTCATCTGTTTGCTCGTTGTTTGTGCTCATTGTTTTTGCTCGTTGGTTTTTGCTCATTGTCTGTTTGTTTTTGTTTTCTTTAGGAGGCACTGGGAACAAAACCCAGGACCTCCCATGTAAGAGAGGGGCACTCAACTGCTTGAGCCACATCTGCTCTCTCCCTCCTTTTTGCATTTTTATTAAAATGTTGCCTATAGACAAGTATTATATGATTGCATTACTATGAACCAAATATATTGTGTAACATATTGTTTGATTCAAAAAAATTTATTTACATCCAGTACATTTAATTGAGAAATGTATGTTTTTATTCATCTGTGTTTACTTTTTAGTTTTTAATTGTTTATATTTTCAATTTTTAAATGAACAAAATAAAGTTTAAAAAAATGTTGCTTATAGATTTAGTTCCTCAACCTGAGATTGAGTTATTGCTACCCTGGCACATACAGCACATCTTCTCCTCCCTTTAGGAATTTGATAACCTAGAAAGAGTTCAGTCTCTATCTTCAGCCTCTCTTCCAAAAATCTCCTTAAACCCATCTATGATTAAATTGTAAAGAGCAGAATCTCTCTACACCAGACTAAAATATGCTTAAGGAATCAATAAACCAATAGAAGAAAATATTAACCATATTCTATCGATTCATTGCAAAATCTTAGGTTGTGTGTATCTTACCTTGTGTAGACATAACAGACCACACAGGTCAGAGAATGGTGTATTGTACAAAGGCAAGAATATTCTGCTGGACTCAAAGTCAAAAGATGTTTGTCCTGGTCACAATAATGTCTCTTGCTTGGTTGTGACAATGATAGGAGGCAAATCACCTCAACTCTAAGTAAAAATGGCATCATCTTACCCACTTACATAGACATTGTGAGACTTCTACATATCCAAAACCAAAGGAATTGATTTCTTTCCACCTACTCCCCATCTGCCAAATAGGGATCTGGTACCTTCTTCTATATTCCCTTCCCCAGTTAATTAAAACTATAAATGGGTATAATCAGGTCACTTTCTTAACAATTTCACCAAAAGAAATATCCAATATATGCATTTACCTTAATTTAGGACTTCAACCTCTAGAGCAGAGGTCAGCAAACTTTTTCTGTAAAGGGTCAGGTAGTAAATATTTTAGGTTTGCAAGCCATATAGTCTTTGTTACAACTACTCAACTCTACCATTGTAGGGTAAGAATAGGTAATGTGTAAATGAATGAACAAAACTGTGTTCCAGTAAAATATTATCTACAAAAACAAGTGCCAAGCCAGATTTGGCCCACAGGCCATAGTTTGTTGACCCCTGCTCTAGAGTGTAGAACTAATTCTATCTGATTCCTTACCTTTGCAAATACAGAACCCTAAGTCTTCAGAAAACATATACAGAAATCATTCTTTACTTTATAAATTTTGGAAAATTTAAAATTCCATATGTGAAACTCTTACATAAGGAACACTAGAATAATCATATATATCAAATGTAATGGTTCTCCTAATGGCATTGCAATGACAGATATAGGCCATTATATATCTTCCCATAGCCTGCAGAAACGTGTGGGAGAGAGTGTAGACTACAATGTGAACTATGGTCCACGATCAATGGCAAAGTCCCAGGATGCGTTTATCAATTGCAATGAATGTGCCACACTAATGAAGGATGTTGCTTATGTGGGAGGGTGTGGGAGGTGGGGGGAGCAGAACATATGGGAAGCCCTATATTTTTTGTGTAACATTTGTGCAATCTAAGTATCTTTTAAAAAATTAAAATATATTTTTTAAATGGTTCTACTAATGGCACACAATAAGTAAAAAATAAATAAATAAATCATTTACTCAACTAACAGCAAACAAAAAGCCTCATTCAAAAAAAAAAAGCCTGTTTTTATGATGTCATCTGCCAGAATAATAAAATACAATTGCTACTGTTGAAATCGTTTTCTGAGCTTTGGGAATTTACCTACATGCTGCAGTTACTACTTTTGTTCCATTGCAATGTATTATTAGCTTGTAAGGAGAGAGATCAGAAACAACATTTGGCGATTTTAAAAAATATATCCACATTTCAGTGGCCCAGAGATAAGGATTTGAAACACCGGTGAGTGCTTCTGATTGTAATCCTAAAACTCTTAGAACAGTAGAATTATAGGATTGGAGCAGCATCTCAAAGCTCCTCTATGAGTCTGTGATTCTTGAATGAGCTCTTCTAAACTCTTCCCTGCTGAAACACTACCTATGTATCAACGCTAATTTCTTTGGGGGTTGTAGAGACTGTGGTGGCCTGTCTTCAGATGGCCCCCAATGATCCCTACCCCCTGGTAGTCAGTTTCCACATCGTACCATAATTGGTCTGTGTCACCAATAGAATATAGCATAAGTGATGGTATGCAACTTCTGAGATTAGGTTATAAAAGACACTTCTGCTCCCACCTTGGTTGCTCTGTCTTGCTTTTTCTCTCTTGGGTCATTTGTTCCAGGGGAAGGCAGCTGTCAAGTTGTGGCGAGGAACGAAGCCTCCTGCCAACATCTGCATGATTGAGCTTGGAAGTGGATCTTCTAGGTCATCAGAAGCCTGCAGGCTGGCCAGCAGCTTGACTGTACCCTTATGAGACACTCAGAGCCCAAAGCACCCAGCTGAGCTGTTCCCAGATTCCTTATGCTCAGAAACTGCAGGAGATAATAAATGTTTGTTCCTTTAAAATGCTGAGTATTGGGTAATTTATTACGGAGCAATAGATAATTAAACAGATTAACAAATATCTAATATATAAATTAGTTTACGTAAAAACAGATTGTAATCCATTTGCACTTAGTATGAAAACACCGATAATATTCATAGGCAGACAAGAAATTAAACCTCTTCAGGTTGCAGCTAGACCCTGAAATGTCTCACTCTATGAAAATCTGTGAATGGGAGTTCAAGTAGCCAAAACTTCCTGCTTAGGCCATTTCCTGCCCCTGAAATCCATCTTCCTTTCTTCCACCTGTGCCAGCAGGCAGAGTCTGTTCATCCTTTGTAAGCCAAGCCAGTGCTCAATTACTTCCCCAAGACCTTTTCAGACCATTCCAGCACCCACACATCTCTCTTGCCATCTACTGCATTTAATTCTATACCATAGAGTATAGAATTATTCTGGATACAATTAAGGTTCTGCCAATGAGATGCACTTGTATGAACTTTAGAAGGTAGAAAAGAGATGGAGTGCCTATTTTTGTAGTTGTGATTGTAAAGAACAAGCTCAAATGTACAGGAGTGTTTGCAGCAGCCCATCGGCTCCATGGCTCCAAGGAACTTAAGAAAGCAGTGGTGATGGAGGCAGCAGCAGTTCTCTAACCTCAGGTGGCAGCTCAATCATGTGACCTTTAATCAGATGTCCCCACCCCAGCACTTCCAGGGACTTTGTAAGCATCTTAATCCTTGTAGTAAGCCCTTTTCAGCATAAAATACAAAAATTGTTTTCTGTTCCCCTACATTGAACCCTGATTGATACGTGTACTATACAGCTTTCTTTTCTTTTCTTTTCTTTTTAATTTCAGTCTGTGCTGATTTTAATTTCATTCCTTCACCCATTTAACGTTTGATGGGCACTTGCTGAATGAATAGAGAAATAAGTGGAGAGGAAAAGAAGGTCTCAAGGGAAAGATAAGGATGTCAGTTTTGGTAATATGCTTTAGAGATCTCCAGGTGGGATCTAAGACAGTGGAATCTAAGATCTGGTGTTAAGGATAGAAATCCAAAGTTTCCTTCAATACTCTGATTAGTGCTAGTGAAATGTCCAGTGAAGGGACTTAACGGCTCTCACAGCTTTCTAATTACCCTAATCGGTCTGAATCAGAGCAAATGCACTTAGTTTGAATAAATAGAAGCAGCGGGAGAAGAGAGGAATGTGGGGGTTAACCCTAATTTTTTCTTAAATGCTTTGTTGTGAGACAAACAGCAGCTTTATTGCCACAAAATCTTCAGCCATATTTCAGTATCTACTAAAGTACTTTGAGGCCAATTTAAGGGAGTAAAATTCTTTTCAATGCCTCTGCTTGCCACAGCAAAATTCAGGAAGGGAAAAAAAGGAGATATTAGCACTTGTCCCTCGGGCAGGGCTCTTAAGACCTAGCCATCCAAATCATTCCAGAGAAACCCTTCTAAACTCCTAGAAGGCATAGAAAATTATTGCTCATTAAATATTTAATGTTAATTAAAGAAGGCATAGTAGTTTTCAATCAAACTGATGACAGAATGGAAATATATTTATAAGTGTTATGTGTATACTTTATACTACATTAGAGCCTCAACTACAACCAAAGTATATGGTACTTTTATGCCCATTTTTACAGCATTTTTATCACAATTTTATTATTTTAAATGGCTATATATAGGAACTGTAGCTTAACCATATTGTTAATAATGTCTGTAATGCTGCCATGCCCAGAGCTGAGTATGAAGCACATTCCCAATTACAAGATGTTTTATCTACACAAAAATATGATTTGCTTTATACACTACAACACGTTGCAGTCAAACTTAGGGACTGCCTCTACTTTTTGTGAATCTCCTACAGGACTTAGAGCAGAAGTGAGTCCAGAGAAGGTGCTAACATATTCTTGTTGCTTACTAAATGCTTCCTTGTGTGCACATCAGTAAAAAACATTCTGTACCTGAAGAGCCAGTGATGTCTTGACTTCACACGTCTTCTCTCTTCCAACTCTTTCAGCAACATCTTTCTACATATGAGAGGGTTTCCTAACCCCAATGACACTCCCTGACGAATTGCAGAAACTAAAACCTAAGTCTGGTAGAGATATTAAAACAGCGTTCCCAGAAAATCTTCTTTTTATTCCAACTGTCTCTATGAAGATTGAAATTTGTGTATCTGCCCTCTGAGCCCATAATCAGGTCTTGCTGCCTTGGGGTCACCTGCCTCTATCACCCAGTAATTCATTCAACTCTCTTGTGCTGAGGGCCCACTCTAGGCCAAGCACTGGTAATGCAGTAGAGTGTATGTTAATCAGGGACGCACTAAAGACAGACTGCCTGGGCATTTATATCCTGGCTCCACTGTTACTAGCTGTGTGACCTTGCCTAAGTTATTTAACCTCTCTGTACCTCTGTTTCCACATTGGTACAGTAGAGATTAAATACCTCCTTCACAAGGGTATTTTAAGGATTAAAGGAGTTTATATAAATATCTCAGAATACACAGAAGGTGCTTAATAAATAGAACCAGTCTTGGGCATACAACGTTGAATGAGTTCTCCTGACCTCAGTGAACTCACAGTCCAGTAAGGAAAGCAGATAATCAGTTACCACTTTCAGCATAAGTGTTGTGACAAAGGTAAGCACAGACAGAACGAGATGTTTCAATTAGACTGAAAGTCTGGATAGGCTCCCTACCGGAATCAATATTTGAGCCAAGCTCTGATTTTATAAAAGTGCAGAGAAGATATTCCATCCAGAGGCAACAACATGTGAAGACCTGGGTGCAGAAGGACGACAATGTCCAGGTGGCTGACCATGGTTCAGCGCATCTGGAGGAAGAGCTGGTAGGGGACAGAGTATGACAGATTTGTGTGCCAACCTAAGGGTCGTGAACACTACAAATAAAAGTCAGAGGTGCCATTGAATGCTTTGCATTTTGAAAAGATCTTCATGGCCTTAAGGTAGAAACTGAAGTTGGGTCAGGCAGCTCCAAATTTCAAAATCTTCAGAAAAGGATAAGAAACAACCATCCTACCCTCTTTCACCTCATTATCTGTTATTGGACCTAATAAGTGTTTGTCAAGCATCTGCTCTGTGCCCTCTTACTGAGCCAAACTTAGTACCCTTAATGAAGTTTAGCCAAAATAATAATATTAAAATTACACATAGATTCCACTATGTATGCTATATTAAAAGAGAACCTTAGACCATCTATATTTGATCAGCTCTACTAGAAAATTAGTAATGTGGCAGCCGCCACTGTTTGATGAAATTTCCTTTCATTCATGAGGTGAATCTGCCCAAAGATACGGATGAGGATCATAACTCTATTTTAACTTCCTATTCTTCCCAAGTGAAAACAGGTTAATTATATTTCAGAAGTAACCTTTCCCTGCCTTTAGGTTGCTAATGGTGTCAAATAATTTCATAATGGATAATAAAATCCCCATTAGTGTTATGAATTATATTAGTATGAATCTTTTCCAGAGTCTTTAAGTATTTTTGGCTGATATTTTAACTGTCTTAAAATGATGTGATAATGCACATTTTTTTCCTTCTATCTTGGTTCAATCTCAGCTACCCAAAGCCAGCAATTTTAACCACTGTGCTCTGAGTTCAAGTTCTGTTCTATATACTGTTAAACAGATCATTACATTGCAGAAACAAAACCCAATTGTTCAAGGAGGCATATGGCTCAGAACACTCTGTGAATGTCTACTAGGATGGTGAATGTTAGGTGGAGAAAAGAACTGCTTCCAGGCCAAGTGATAAAAATTAGTTCTTTCCTGTGTGGTTGCTTATGGTCTCCATTACAACTGCTACATATCACTAAGAGCTGTCCTTTCTTTAAAAATGTGCTCCACCCAAACTTTGCTGTTTATGGGGTTGATGCCACCTGTAAATGTCACAAACACATTGATGGCATGTAGCTATTTGAATTACTGTGAAATCTCTCTATGGCATTCAAATGAGTAGCCTTAGACTACAACTACATACTTGCAAAGCATTTATTTGGCAAGTAAAACTTCATTCAGTCCCTGGGGCATTTAATTCTCCCAACACAAGTAAAATTATCAAAATATTAATATGCTATAGTAAATCCTTATTTTTTTGACTAGTCACAGGTTGTATTAGTTTTCTCTTGCTGCATAACAAATTACCACAAACTGAGAGGCTTAAAGCAACACACATTATTACCTCACAGTTTCCATGGGTCTGGAGTCTGGGTACGGTTTTCCTGGGTCCTTAGCTCAGGATCTCATATGGCTGCAACCAAGGTGCCAACCAGGCTGCATACTCATCTAGAGGTTTGGCTGGGGAAGAATCCACTTCCAAGCTCATTCAGGAGGTTGGCAGAATTCGTTTATCTGCATCTGTATGACTAAGGGCCCAGGTTTCTTCCAGGCTGTCAGCTGGAGGAGGCTACCCCTAGTTCCCTACCACATGGCCCTCTCTATGCACAGCTCACAACATGGATGTTTTCTCCTTAAGGACCAGCAGGGAAATCTCTTCCTCCTGTCTTTTAAGATGGTGTATATAATCTTACATAATCAAACTAATCACAGGAGTGACCTCCCATTACCTTCTCATATTCCATTGGTTACAAACTAGTCATAGACTCAGCCCAAGGGATGGGGATTATAGAAGGCAGGACTCATTGGGGCTAACTGTCAGGGGTGCCTGTCACATCAGGGCTTGAGCTATACTTCCTTTCATGTGTGCTGACACATTTAGCTTCTCCTACTTGACTGAGGATTGACCTCACCTCTGCCCTCCAGCTCAGACATCCCATCCCAACACACCCTGGAAGCACACTGAGCTTTGGCTGCTATAAGCCTGCATGCAGCCCACCCCGAGCACATCTCATTTTGAGAAAAGAGCACATAGCAAGATATTTTCCAAATACTTGGCACTTAGCCACATTTGTTCCTCAACCATATATATAATCTGTAGAGCCGTTGCCACAAGTGACCTTCTTGCATCTCACCGTCCACTGCGAGGTAGCTGCAGCTCGCCCTAAAGTTTAGTGCCTCTTTCTTTGGAATCCCAGCTGGTCCCATTGTATGGCAGTTTGGGGCAATCCTGCCTTGGTCTCCCCCTAATGCTTCTTTCAAGGAGAGCCTTACTGCTGGTTCAGCAGTACACAACACCGTGGAATGTGTCCGATCTTCCATCTGAAAAGGGACAGAGTACAAATAATCTTATTGCAATTTTATTCATTGTTTGGGGTTTTACTACTGGAAAGCCATTAACACAGCGCTAAAATAAAATTATTTTAAAAGTAAAGAATGCCCTCGATTCAAATACTTCTATTGTTTTGAGACATGCTGCTGAGGCTTAAAAAATACAATCATACAGTTTTGGCATTTTTCTGAAAAACAAACAGGATTTTCAGGGTAGAAGAGTACCTACTGTGCTTCCACTTATCTTACTTAAGTCAGACTGGTAGCCATTAGCTCAAAACTCACTGTTTCTATGGAGTGTGCCTTGCAATTCTACCTCATTAGCACGCTTGCATTTTTTGCATAAAGCTACCCAAGGACATTCTTAAAGGATTTAAGCCTGGGTGCGGTATCAGTGCAACCATTTCTCAAGAAATCTCTGACAAGATTCTCTTGGTTAAATTCAACTATGGGCCACGGTTGGAAAAAAAATGAATTTGTTCTTCATTATGTAATTTTCCAGCATATAACAAACTTATAAACTTCTTAGGAAAATTTGGGAAGTTTACAACAGTGTGTTTGACAATTTCTGCTCCGGGATGTGCCATGACTGGAAACCTTCAGACTTTTTTCAGATCAGAACTGAAGGCCATTAACAGAGCATAGTGTTGATGTTCATAATTTCTGGCTTTGCCAAATGCACTTTGGGGCAAGAAGGAATCATCGGAGGTCTTATATTGCAGCTTTTAACAGAGTTTCAAAAAAAAATAATGCTTAACGATGTATTCACCAAAGTATAAAAAACAATGACCCACTACTGTTTTACTCCTGTCACATCTCCTTATCACTCCCAACATAACTACTGGCCAGAAGACCTGGTTAAAGGAATCCTTAGAAGTATCTGGGAAATTTACACAAAACGAAGACCTGAGGCAATTGTCACAATGATTAAACACAACCAACACAGAACCACAAAAACATTTTTTTCTATAAAAACTAGATAGTTGATGCTGCTATAGGAAATAGTTGGGCAGTTCCTCAAAAAGTTAAGTATAGAATTACCATATGACCCAACAATTCCACGAATAGGTATATACCCAAAAGAATTGAAAACAGGGACTCAAACAGATACTTGTATGTGAATGTTCATAACAGCATTATTCACAATAGCCAAAAGGTAGGAAAAACCTGTGTCCATCAAGAGATGACAGGATAAACAAAATGAAGTGTATATATACACAACGGAATATTATTCAGCTATGATAAGAAATGAAGTTCTAATACATGCCACAACATAGATTAATTTGGAAGACAGCATGTTGCGTGAAATATGCCAGACACAAAAGGATAAATATTGTACGATTACACTTATATGAAATACCTATAATATGCAAATTCATAGAGACAGAAAGGAAACTACAGGTTTTTATGTTGCTACAATAATTTTTTTTAAAAACCAGAGAGTTGATAAATTTTTTTGTTTTAATAGGTATATTATGAAAAATTGAGAGGAGACACAATTAGGAATATATATTTCTCAGATAATTGTCTCAAACATCTCTCTTACTTTCCCTGTGTAACCAAGTGTAATAAGAAAAAGGATCCAATATTCTGAAGGTTGAACATCTATCCTAATTCTTTCATTTCACTCACTCAGTATTCAAAAGCCTGCAAGGTTCCCTTCTTGACACTTTAGGAAGCACAAGTGAGTCATACAGGGATCTGAGCCTTACACATTGATGTAAACTGATTTTTGAAATATGAGCTAATTCTAATGTATACTAAATTAAATAAAAAGTGAGCTAATAAAATAATTCCACTGAAATATGTAGATCAGTATTTACACATACACCATTGGTATTCAAATGATAGGTGTTTTAGCTTGCTAAAGGCTGCCAAGGCAATGTACCAGAAATGGGTTGGCTTTTACAATGGGGATTTATTAATTTAAAAGCTCACAGTTTTGGGGCTGAGAAAAGTGTCCAAATCAAGGCTTCATAAGGTGATGCTTTTTCTCCCTGAAGATTAGCTGTCAGCAATCCTGGACTCCTCTATCACATGGCAAGGCACTTGGAGGCATCCCTTCTCCTCCAGGTTCCTTGCTGTAGCCGTTTGGCAGTTTGATATAGTTATGAATTCCAAAAATAGATATTGGATTATGCTTGTAAACTGGTCTGTTAATCTGGGCATGATTAAGTTATGATTAGGGCATTGATTGGGCCACATCAGTAGGGCATTGAGCCCCACCCCTTGGTGGGTGGGGTCTCGAAGATAAAAGACATTGCAAAGGGCAGAGTTGTAATAGTTTTGATGTTGGAGTCTTGAGCTAGAGCCCTGGGAAGTAAGAGAGCTTGGTCGTGAGGAAGGAGAGAAGGTCCCAGGAAAAGAGATGAGCCATTCACCTGACTGTTTACAGCTGGCCTTGTAGAGAGAAGCAAAGCCTAGAGAGCCTTGTAGTCTACAGCTGACCTTGTGGAAGAAACAGAGGAGCTGAGCCCTGAGAGAAACGGAGCCCCGGGAAGAGAGGAACCCAAGAAGCCCGAACCCTGGCAAACATTGGCAGCTGTCTTGCTCCAACATGTGGCAATGGACTTTGGTGAGGGAAGAAACTTACACTTTATGGCCTGGTAACTGTGGACTTCTCCCCAAATAAATACCCTTTATAAAAACCAACTGATTTCTGGTATTTTGCATCAGCACCCGTTTGCTGACTAATACGCTTGCCCACAGCTTCCTGCTTCATGACTTTCTCTCTGCTTCTGTGTTCCATTGAGTTCAGCTTCTGGCTTCCAGGACTTTCTCTCTCAGCTTCTGGGAGTTTTTCTCTGTATCTGTGGCTTTCTTTCTCTGTATAGTCATCCTGTTTATAAAGGACTCCAGTAAGAGGATTAAGACCCACCCTATACTATGCCTTGCTGAAGTCATCTAATCAAAGGGTCTCAACTACAACAGGCTCATACCCACAGGAATGGATTAATTTAAGAACATAATTTGCTGAGGTCCACAAAAGACTCAAACTACCATCACTGGAAAAGAGTTAATTGTGTATTTCACCCTTCTCATTTATTTCTTCAGCATGATATATTACTAGACACCAGTAGTGTGTGCAGTCAAGTGTTCAGAATGAATGTTACTATAAAAATGTTCCCAAAGGTTGAATTAAGCATGCAAAATTTACCAAAGTGGTTGCTGTTTATTTATTTTCATACTCTATTTTGAGCTATATTTTACAAGTTATGATGGGATCTTGCTTTCAAATAGTAAAGAATAATCAATAGCATCTTTTAAAGTAAGAAGAAGATTTAAAGTCAGAATCCTGCATTCAACTGTCAGATAAGGCTGTGTCCTTAACTTCTTGAACCCATATGTTGGAGTGCTGGAGCAGTAAGGAGGGGGGCACAAGTAGGAGTCATGAAGAGACACAAAGCAGGTGAGACCAGTTATCTCCACCTGCTAGCTACCCCTGGCTCTTAGCTTAACCTCTCTTGGGCTTAGCTTTATTTCATCTGTAAAATGGAGTATAAATACTGAAGAACTAAATACTAAATGTGATAATGTATTTGAAACACTTTGCACATAGTAGGAACTAAAAAATGGCTGCAACTTCAGCACCTATACATTGGGAGTAATAAAATACCCATATCACAGAATGTTGTGGGAATCACATTGGTTAATGTGTGAAAGCAATGTACAGGCACAGCGCCTGGTGCTCAACAAACATCAGCGACATTTACTATAGATGAATGAGTGTGGGAGGGATGCACACGTATGTCTGCAAAAGTATCTTTTTGTTTTATTTTATTTTACTTTATTTTAATTATTTTTCCAAACCATCATACAAATTGGAAAATAACTTAATTGTTACTTTGGGAAATGCACAGAATAGAAAGGCTAGTTTTACCACATGTCCCACAGCTTGTGCAATTGCCACAACCTAATAAGGTCCTAGGAAGCTCCGAAGTTGCTGTCGTCTAGTGGGTACATGGCTTTCATTTTCCCCTCTTTAAAGTCTCTCTTAGTACTTCATCATCACACTTTGACTCCCTCACCCACTCTGTGATAGTCAGGCTTGCCCACTGTCACAGATTGAAATGAGTCCAAAAAAGACAGGTTCAAGCCCTAAGCCCCTGTCTCCTGAATGTGACCCTATTTGGAAAGAGGATCTTTGAAGATGTTATTCATTAAGGTGAGGACAAACTAGATTAGGGTGGTATCTTTAGGATGAGGAAATTTGGGCACAGAGAGATGGCCATGTGAAGGAGGCAGAGAGTGAGTTCTGCCACAGGCCAAAGCACACCAGAGCCCCCACAGACTTAAGAAGAAGGGTGACCTTGCCGACACCTTGATTTCAGACTTCTAGCCTCGGGAACTGGAGACAATAAATCCTGTTGTTTCAAGCCATCCAGCCTGTGGTATTTTGGAAAAGCAGCCCTAGGAAACCAAGACACCTACTCTGGCTCCCGATCTTCTCAAATAGTGCTCTTTCCCTAAACCTTTCAATATAACCCCAATTTAAAATGATACACGAGCATTTGTTTAATTTGAATAATAGGGTTCGAGATTAACTACAACTTCTTGGAGGTGGGTTTTAAATCATTTCAAACATGTCAGGTCTTCTAAAGGCCTTATCTTGAGACGGTAACGTTCTCTATCGCCAGCTAGTGCTCTTCTCTTAAAAGCAAAATTAATTGGATACTTGATTGTCTTGATCCTGTCGAAACTGTCTATAGGTAACACCTATTTCTTTGAATAGAGACCTGATGTAAATGTAATGATTGTAAAAGACTTGGATACTTAATCTTCCCTGCACTGGTATTAAAAAAATAAATAAACTTTGATTTATTGAGTTCTTCACTTTATTTCTCTTTGCTTTTATCCATCAGAGGTATTCAAGCCATTATTGTAAGTTTACCCACCATAGAATATTTGTTATATAGGCAAGAGAACTGATTCTATTGTATCATTATTTGATTTCAAGCATTTTCCAAATTAATTTCTAACCTGAAAATAATCTCCCACCGTCTCTGCATTTGTATGAGGAAATATACAGATTTGGCTACACGTCTCAAACGTAATAGGATCCTAAATAAGGCAGAAGTTCATTTCTCCTGAGCCATGTGTAATGGAAGTTTGGGAGGACAACCACACTTTACAAGGTCACCAGAAGACCCAGGCTCCTTCCTTCCTGGTGCTTCACCAGCCCTAAGATGCTGCTCTCATCCACATGGTTCACGGTAGCTCAACTCCAGTCCACATTCTGAGCAGCAGGTGGAGGACGGTGGTGGGAAATAGGACACACCCCTTCCTTTAAGTTTCAGAAGTCATATCTATCACTGTGCCTCATGTCTCATTGGCTAGTGCTTAGTCCCAAGATCACACCTAGATGAAAGGTCAATTTGGAAACACAGTGCTCCAGGAGCCACGTGCACAGCTAAAAGCCAGTAGTTCCATTATAGTAGAAAAAGGAAAATCTGAATATTAAAGAACAATTTTTGGTCCCTGCCACAGCATTTTTTAGAAACCTAATGATAATTAAATAACTCTGCAAAGAATTTTCTCTCAGTAAGGATTTCCAGAGTTAGGAGAAAAATAAGTTAGGCCTACAAGAAAAGTAAAGAATTACCATTGTGGGTAGAGGCAAGCTGATAAAATGAGAAGGCAAAGAAAGTTAATCCTAAAAATTTGAACTTTACAAATATCTTGCTTCAATCTCCCTTTCACTAATAGCACTGAGTTTTCTAAAAGTTTCTATATTCTTACATGTCAACAGGACATCAGCTTTTCTGATTTTTATTTTTCATGATTTGGAGGTTTGGGCTTTTCTTTAATGCATCATTTTCCTAGGCTGTCAGGAAAACTTAAAGAGGCCAGGTTTGCTTGTTTGAGCCTACAGAGAGGAAAGCTTTTTAATAGATTCAATATTAATACGACTCATTTGTATATATTACAGTTTACATAGAACTTTGGGGTACTTAACCTCAAGAGCTATACACACCCCTTGAAATAGATAGAGCAGAAAACATGGCCCTAGTGTGTCCAGCCCCAAGGCAGCTAGTTTAATGAAAACTGCTCTAGTTTAGGGGCCCAAAGGCCTGATCTCTGGCCTTACATCTTCCTCTTCCCAGCCATGTGACCTTCAGCAAACCAAGCAATCACTCTATAAGCACTGACCATTTAATTGGATGTGTTGGAGGTACAAGTGGAAATCTGAGTTCTCAGGAATCTCATTTTGCTTTTGATGGATTAATATAATATGCTGTCTAATGGGACTATTGATTTAAATATGATAAAGAACCTGCACTGAAAGGGATGTATGTATTTTCTTGAAAGCAAATTCAATAAAAGCTGTCAATTTGTTTCTGCTATAATTGGCACAACACCAATCTGGGTATCAAGGGATTTTTCCATCCCAGATTGCAGCCTCTTTTAGCAGTAGGTGTCTCACAAAGTCACAGATTTCCTTTAATGTTTACAATGAGCTATTTCTCTTCCTATTTTACATGAGGATTGGAAAAAGATTCTTAAAAGTCCTTTTTGAATATGGGCTTCTTTAACTTTTCTCCTCCTTGTGTTTGAAGCCTGAAAGTTATTAAAGAAGTTGATTCTATTTCTAAAGGTTTTGTACTCCAAAAGTTTACATGGAAACATAAAGTGCTAAAATAGACCTCAGGAGAGTAATCATTTACTAAACAAATATTTACGAAAAGATGACCATGAGCCAAGTTAATGGAAACCATAAACCATCTGTTTAAAATATAGGAATGTATAAGGCACTAGCTCTGGTCTCAAAGAAGCCAAGTGGGTGGGACCATCACAATTTCCGAGAGTTCTCAATTCAAGTAGATGTGCAGCGATGGGGAAATGCAGTGAGTAGGGGCACCAAACTGACCTGGGGGTGGGACGGAGGAGGAGAGTAAGGGAAACAATTTAACGTGGTGGTTAAGAAAGATCTTGGACTCTGGGCTGGGTAAGACTGGATCTGGAATCATGGCTTTGCTGCATAGTAGCTGGGTGACAATATTATAATTATTAATAATAATCTTAATAGAGTCTTTATTTTAAAGACCCCAAATAGGTCTTTATTCTAGCATTTCTGCAGTACCCTCAACTTCTCAAAATACAAGTATGATCCAGTTGGGAAAGAAGACTGTCTCATCTCTCTTTTACTTTTAAATTTCCAACTAGAATGCCTCTGTCTCTGAATATTTCTGACACAGTGCAAATGGCACCACTGAAATGAAAATAACTGAGATAGGCAAAAGGATGACTGAAGATATTTCAAAATCCTACTTAAACCTTTTTCTGGTGAAAATATGCAAGGAAGAGCTGTTTTGACTATGACTGGGGAAAAAACGTTTTTTTTGACAGATACTTTAAGGATAAAACAAAGATTAAACATCAACCCTCCTTAACCTCTTACCAGCAGGAAGCTGACAGAAAACCTTAGGTAGAGCCAAATTAGGTTTGTACCAGACACAAAACCTGGATTGTTTTTCTATCATGACAAAGCTTGAGTTGTCTTGAAATGATCTCACAGACTATGAATGCCAGAACTTGAATGAAACAGAACTATCTTGGGTCTTTAAACTTCATACTTGAAGGAGAGAGAATGATTCTCAAGAATAAAGCTTGTCTTCATCAAACAGCCTCTACTCATCAAGCCAGGTGATGTCAGAGAAATACCATAAATGAAAAATAAAATCAAGGCTATAAGAGTTTATTTAATCTTGTCAGTTCTTTACCTTCTTGCCCAGTTTTCAGAAAACCAGATGGACAAAAAAAAATGCTAATCTTGAAAAACAGCAAAGAATAAAAAACTTGTCTTTTTTCCAAATAAACAGCATTTCAAAACATGTTCTGATTTTTTTATGTAATGATCTCCATGCTTTCTTTTGTTGTTCTTGGTGGGTTTTGTTTTACTTTAAGAGAACAGCAATTATTTCATTTTCTTGAGCTTTTTATCCCTCAAGTTTCTTTCATCTGTTTCAACATGTAAAACTAACAAATGCATAAATCTAAACCTGAGTTGTCATAGGGTCCCATTTTAAATAGTTGAGATGCCCAGTACACAGGCCTTGTGTTCATTGTGGAGAATTGCTTTATCCTCCAAACCTTCCCTGAAAATAAGCCAGCTTAGCCTCTGTGGAGCAGTAGCTTACTCATGGCCCTATCGGTAAATCAGAAAACAGGGTCTCTCAACATCCACTCTTATTAATAGGACAAAGGTAATAATTCCAGGCTAAGGAAATTGCACAGTTTAATCTGGTTCATCTTCAAACAGAAATAATTTCAATTAAGTAATTTGTTTTATTTTAAATAACAATATTTTAAAATATGGACATGTGGGCAAAAAATCCTCCAAAAGGCTGTGTTTACAAATGTTTTATCAGCTGTCTGTAAAAATGTTTTGGTTTTTGGCTCCAAAATATATGTCCAATTTTATCTGAAAATTCAAGGACAAAAAGTAAAAACTGCTTTGGTCTAACTATTTAATAATTTAGCCTACAAGTGGTAGGGTGAGGAGAGAGAAAATGGAGGTAGAGGTGATGGTAAAGTTGGTGATGATGGAGATGATGCTAGTTTTTAATAAATGAGCTATCTTTGACATTTTTAAATTTGAAGGTCAGGAAATAGAAGATGAACTAGAATTAAATCAGCAACCT
The DNA here is from genome assembly GCA_029593785.1 of Cabassous unicinctus. Taxonomy (NCBI): domain Eukaryota; kingdom Metazoa; phylum Chordata; class Mammalia; order Cingulata; family Chlamyphoridae; genus Cabassous; species Cabassous unicinctus. The sequence continues at coordinate 55,607 of JAQZBX010004009.1, forward strand.
TAAGTTACTTTAGGAAGTCATAAGACTCACATTTTGTATTAGAAAAGTTCAATAGAGGCAGTAAGTCTAACCACAGTAAGGTCTTTTGGGGGACAGAACATAATAATTCAGTGAGAACTGTAGATGAAATAACAAGGTATTGGAAATATCACAAAGAGCCTGTGTTAGAATTACATTTAGTACAATGGTAGTGGTAGCACAATATTGTGAATGTAATTGATATCACTGAATTATACACATATAAGTTGTTAAAAATTGGAAATCTTATGATTTTATGTTGTATACATGTTACCATAATTACATTTAAAAAAATAAAAAGAGGACAACAACAACAAATGAATTGTACTTAGTAAATGTGTGACCTTGTGCAAACTACTGCACCTTTTTAAGATTCAGTTTCTGGTCAGCAAAATAGGGATAACATTCCTCATGGATTGTTGCAAGTTTCCAAACAATTAACAAATGTAAAATACGTAACCCATAGTAATTACTTAGCAAATATTCATTCTCTCTCCTTCCCCCTCCCCAGTTTCTTTTATTTTTTCATTTTTTCTTTCAATAGAATAAGAGTATTGTGATAAGAGTATTATAAAGAATATCAAACAAACCCACAAGTTAATTCAATATAAGATCTATTCCAACCATACAATAGTTTGTGAAACCTTCTCAGAATGGAGGAAAGGGACACATAAGACTTAGTATGTTAAAAGAATAGACTTTCTTCACATACAGGACTAAGGTACACCTAAATATTTGATTGTCCTTTGTTTTATCTTATTTGGTAAATCACCCCCATCATTTGTCCAATCAATGTCTGCTCTCAAGAAGAAAAAATTGATTAGATATTACTTCTTAATAACATATGAAGCTTTAGCCAGAGTCACTTATTTAGAATTAAAAAAGCAATTTTTGATGTAAGTAACACTTCTATTCTATCCCTTTCCAAGAGAAGAATGCCTCATCTAATCACCTGTGCCTCTGAGATAAATGAATGCATTAAAGCTCTTAACACCCCTTTGATGGACTACAAATGGTCACAATACAGGACAATATTTGAACAGTAATGATTTGTGCTTTCTTCTTAAGTGTAAGCTGATTGCAAAGGCTCCTAGACTGCCCGAAGTAAATAGCTAAAGGGGTCATGAATCTTAATAGCTTCCAAATCAGAAAGATCTGCAACTTATATGCTCTGACTGGAGTGTGAATGAAATGTATAAATATTAATAGGTCTGGCAGAGCCTCTGCAGACAAGCTGTCTAAAATTTCACAGTGGGAAGATTGAAGTTGCAGTATACAGAGAAGACGTGAGGCTCCCACCTGGAAATGAACTGTCAGCATGTGTGTATATACATTTTTCCTGAAGTGATATTTACCACTTGGCGCTGCCCTGGCACCCAGCGACAGCAGGCATCGATATTTAACTCCAGTCCATTGTTGAACACTATAAGCATGCACCCAGGCCCATCCCTGGAAACACTAAGGGTACCCTATCTTAAGAGCCTCAAAATGCAACTTTGAAAACAGCACCATATCCTTGGAAGATCCCAAAACAATACTCACCCCCATCACCTTATGAATTGATTACCATCAAGGCACAGCTTTGTAACATCTAAGACACTGATTTTGTTCTCAAAGGGCAGGTCATACATGGGCATTCATTGGTCTGGTCAAGACAGAGATTTCAGCTTCATGTTATGAGTAATAGTGAACTTCAAACAACAAACATTAGTAAACATGATTTACAAAGGAGAAAATTGGCTTTAAAATGAAAAAGGTCTGTTAAATGATAAACAGAAATTTGTCTTTTCTAACCCATAGCATCCTGGGAGGAATCCTACCCACGTATTAACTTTTCTATATTTTTCCTATAAGCAGGGATCTCTCTCAGAAGGTGCAAAGTCCACTTTACCATTTGTTGGGAAAGTCACAGACTTAAGTGCCCAACTCTGGAAACTCACCTACCCCCACCTCCTCCTCTGGGGAAGTCACAAACACGTGCTAAGCAGTCATCCTTGGCCTTCTGCTACCCAATCTCCTTTTCTATTGTGTGCCAGTCCACAACCTGTGGGAGATGTTAAGTCTGATGAAAAGGCCAGGCCAGACCTTAAACCCAGAAACCAAGAACAAGTAGCCCCAGATGCTTATCAGAACAGGAATTCTCGGTGGCAGGGCCCCCTACCCAACCCCCTGCCCTGAGGTGGATAAAAGCCACACTCAAACAGTGTAGATTTGTCTCTCTTTTTCTGCACAAAGTGGGGCATGTGGAGCTGCCATCTATTCACCCCAACCCGGCACAGTTTGCAGCCACCCCAGGAGACTAGCTATGATGGAACTTCTTCCCCTGCTCTTTTGGACTCTTTGTGCTGTGTAAGTGACAAGGAGATTATGTGCCCTTTTTAGACTCTTTATTCTGTGCAAGTATTAAAGGGATCATTTCCTGAAAGTTTCTCTTGTGCCTTGAACCTGAGTTCCCACAACACACCATTGTGGCAATTTGCTTCACACCATTCCCAGATGATGAGAAAGAAAGAAAGAATGAGCAGGAAGGAAAGATATTCTTAGGAGTAGTGAAGAGAATTTGGCCAAATTGAAAAACAATCTGAGCATTCCTTGTAGTTTCAACATTTATGAGGGAAAACAAATCCATGTGCTTATTTATTTTTGCATCGGTTTAAATATGTTTTCTATATTTTCATGAAGGGAAGTAGATATTGATTTTCAATTTCTCTTTTATTCATCTTGGACAAAACAAAACCAAAATTTTCCTTACCCAAAATAGTGATCACTACTTGTCCTTAAATGAAAGAAGGAGGTAATGAAGCCCTCAGGAAAAAGCAAAATCATTACATTTAAAGATTTATGTATTTAATTGCTGTTATAGATTTATCAAAACTTTGTCTTGGCCAACTTGGGGGCAGTTTGAGGTTTTTATGGATCCCAGAAAAGCATGTCCTTAGAGCTAACCCATTTCTGTGAGTATAAACCTATGGTAGGCAGGAACTTTTGATTAGATCACTTCAGTAGGGCGTGATGCAGAGTGGGTCTTAATCCTCTTACTGGAGTTCTTTATAAATGGGATGAATATGAAGAGCAAAACAGAGAGAGAAACCCACAGAAGCAGAGAGGAAGCCAAAAGCTGAAGCAACGAAACCCAGAAGAGAAGGGAGTCCAGCAGATGCCGCCATGTGCCTTGCCATGTGACAGAGGAGTCCAGGGTGGTCGGCAGCCGGTCTTCAGGGAGAAAGCATCGCCTGATGATGCCTCGATTTGGACATTTTTCTCAGCCTCGAAACTGTAAGCTTGCAACCTAATAAATCCCCATTGTAAAAGCCAACCCATTTCTGGTATATTGAATTTTGGCAGCCTAGCAAACTAAAACAGGGCTCTAAAGAGAAATTACTTGAGATTTGTTGGATTTTCAAAGCAAAGGCTTTCATGGGCAAAGAAATCAACAAAGCCTCATCCACCAGTTTTTCACACAAAGGCAATTTAAAACAATTAATTACCCTAAAATAATTCAAGCTGAAGCAAAATATGACTCCAAGCAATAGTCTTACCTTAAGACTCACAATCACCCTGTCGACACTGACCAAGGAAGAACCTATGAGGTGCTATCATGTGGTATGCTAGGCAATGCTTCTCCTGCAGGGATAGCTCTACTTTCTGAACAAGCTCCTAGAAAACCAGGGACATGTCAAACCTCATACTTCCATTTAATTTCCAACATATTTTGTTTTCATCTCCAAAAGATCTGTCAATGTGAATCTTTCCTAACACTTTAGAGTTCCTCTGTATCTTCCCTCCCTGATCCCAGCCTCTATGATTAATTGTTGGTGTGCCCATGGAACCCCATTGTGAGGCTTTCATAAGACTAAATAATCTTTAATAATAATCACCCCCGCAATTATCTGTTTGCTACATTTGAATTTTTTAAGCTGCTACACACCTGTGTGGACATTTAGCAGAAACTGGAATTTCATTAGCAATTTCCAATTACTCCCCCAAAAAGTTCCATCTCTGCTAGAAAGAGGAGAAGAATGTCTTGTGGGAATATGACACCAAGTATAATCCTGGTTAACCTATATTTGGCGATCAAAATCCTAGAGCAATTAGCACCTCAGCCATCCCCAAAATTACAGACTTGTAAGACCAGATCTGTGCTCCAAAGCTGCCTGCCTACAGCTTGCAGCCTGCAGATAAAAGCGGTGTCCTCAGAAGTCCTGTGGTAGGCTTTACATGTTAATTACAGCCATCCAGGGTCATAAAGTCCCTCTGGCTTTTAATATTTCCATTCAAACTTTATTTTCGAAATATGTGTCTTTATACACCTAACTTCTGAAACTTGCTCTGTTCTATTTGAGTGATGTGTAGGGCACAGGTGTCATTCTTATCCCCAGGTTTAGCCTTCTTGACTCTATAAAGACAATTTTAATTTCATCTTTATATGTGGCCTCTTTCAAGGTCTACTGATGCCCTTGTTCATGATATGGTTGCTAGAATGAAAGATTTGTGGTTAATATTATGCTCTATTACTTTAAAATACAACAGACAGGTGGCCCATTAGCAGAGAATCACATTTCAGAGATTTAAGATTGCAGGTCTATGCATCCCAAACAACGGTTTCCTTGTCCAGAGCACTTTCAAAGCCGTAGAGAAACACCCGCAGCAAAATGACAAACGTCACTTACCCCAAACACCTTTTCTGTGGTCTGTAGCCATGCTTGTTATCATTGTGCAAAGCAGATGCTTTTGCAGTGGGGGGATTGAATTGATAACTGACTGTGATGGGTAATAAAGGATTAGAGCACCAGAAATCCTGCAGGTTTATCACACCATGAAAATGGTTTTAAAAACATTGAACTAACCAAACTGTCCCCACCAAGTGGATTCATCTGAATCTTTAAATTTAGGGATATACAAGAATTTGCTCAAGCAAACACAGCTGACACCCTTTCTTACTCTACTTTTCCTATCTTCTTCTTATAAATTGGTCAGAATTCAGTTAAACGTCTTCAGTACACCCCATGAGGCACTGGAGTTATGATATAGAACCGTGGACCCGTATGTAGGCACGGGACTTCATAACTCCTCCAGAGCAGCATAAAACTCTGGTATTCTCCTACCAGCTGTAAATTCTACAAAATTTCAGACTGGATGCGAAAGTAACTTTACTGAAAACTGATTACAGTTACATATCCCAACATTTTCAGAACCGATTTCAACCAGAGAGTTTCCAAAATCATTATGCCGCTTCTTTTTATTTTTCAAAATCTACATATTAAAATATGTTATACAGAATGCTTTCAACTATAATGTTCCAGCAGAGATATACATTGGTTTCCCAGAAGAAGCCATTAAGAGAGCCTCGAAATGACTAGGTAGCACTATGGAGCATATATTTACATATAAATTAGGACCCCCCGCACATCAAACAAAAATGTCCTGACTCTTAGATACTGCCAGTGAATTTTGCACAATAACTTAATGCTCTTCACCTTGATAATTAGCAAGCCTGAATCTGTGATTACTTCAATAAGGCCTTTTTCAAAATTTATCTTTATTTTTATTATACTTCCCCTCATTCCAGGAGCTTGGTGTTATTTCATAATATTTGACACTTTAATTTTACAGTATCATTGTAAGGAAGAGATCTGGTTTTTATTTTGCTTGCTATTGTTGCTGTTTTACGACTTTTAAGTCTCTCCCGACCCCCTTCAAACATGGCCAGAAGGTTTGGTGACTTGCCCACTTAAACAACATCAGATAGCTATAAGCACAAGATAGTTCAATTCATTCCTGTTTTACAAAGGAAGAAATGAAGGATCAGAGGGAAGAAATAATTTATCTGTGGTCACTGGTTGAGAAAGGCAGAGCAGACACTGAACTCTGATCTCCTACCCCACACTGCAATGCTCTTTCGCCACTTGAGTCCCCTCCTCAGTTTAGTCAGGCAAAACAGCCAAAAATATGATAATACAAAAACATGATACTTGGTGCTAAAAGAAATTTGGAATTCTGAACTTTGTCAAAATAAAAGCTAATCACACTTGATGTGAATAAAATGTAGTACATAAAATGGCATCAAGAGGGTCATCAGTAAATTGTCATTACAAGAAACAATGGTGCAAATATTCTCACTGTCCTGATTTTGTGATTCACTATATTGGAAACCATGCATGTGTCCCCAGACCTAGTTTTTTTCCCTAGGTCTGGTTTTTAGAATGCTGGTGATAAACTAAGGCTGATTTATTGTGTGACCATCCTGTATGGGGAAAGACTGTAACTTTGGGTATCTTTGGTCAACCTTAAGAGATATAGCAGAGGGACAGATGTGGCTCGGGTGGTTGGGTGTCCGTCTCCCATATGGAGGGACCTGGGTTCGACCCCCAGGACCTCCGGGTAAAAATGAAAAATAAGAAAAATATAGAAGGCATTTGGACCACCAGGCCCTGTGTGCAGGTGCACTGCCAGGCCCCGTGTGCGGGTGTGCCGCCAGGCCCCGCAAGCCACACAGCAAGATGATAACGTAACAGGAGAGTGACACAAGGGAGAGTCAAGACGAGACTCACCGAAAAACCAGGAACTAAGGTGGCGCAGGCGGTAGTAGGACGCCTCTCTTGTAGGACGCCTCTCTCCCACATCGGAAGTTCCGAGGATTGAATCCCAGTGAAGACAGGAGGAGAAGGATGAGAAGAGAGGGGAGGAAA
>JAQZBX010004010.1:0-51085 GCA_029593785.1 Cabassous unicinctus
CATCCATTACCAAAACTTTTCCATCACCCCAAACAGAAACTCCATAACAATTACATATTAACTCCCCATTCCCCACCCCTACCTGGTGTCTGGTAACCTATGCTCTAGTTTCTGACTCTATGAATTTGCATATTCTTATTATTTCATATCAGTGAGATTATACATTATTTGTCCTTTTGTATCAGGCTTATTTTAGTCAACAGCAGTATGGTGTGGTAGAAAAAAACGTATTTCAGAGGTCTTTTTTTTCTTTTTTTGAGAAGTTGTAGATTCACAGAACAATCATGCATAAAATACAGGATTCCCATACAACACCCCACCACCAAGTCAATCAGAGTGTTCCGTCCTATTCAATTTTTTGGAAGCATTTGAGTAGGATTAGTGTTAATTCTTCTTGGAATGATTGGTAGAATTCCATTGTGAAGCCATCTGGTCCTGGCCTTTTCTTAGTTGGGAAGTTGGTATTTTTTTAAAACAAATCATTTTTATTGATCCATATTAATAAAGCATAAATCCATCTGAAGTGTAGCAATCAGTGGTATCTGGTGTAGTCACATATTTGTACATTCATCACTTCAATCATTCTTGGAGCACTTTCATTATTCCAATAATAATAATAATAATAATAATAAACAAAACAAACAGAACTCATCACCTCTCAATCGCTCTGTGCTTCCCCTGCCATACATGGCTGCTATTTTTTTACTTCTTTCTTGTATATTTGTAGTTATATTTTGTAAAAACAGTCTTATATACACAATATCACCCATATTAGTGTTTTACATGAGGCTTTACTGTCATACAGTCCCATGTTACAGTTTTTAGCTTTCCTTCTAGTAATATACATGACCTTAGAGTTTCCTTTTCAACCACTGTCATACCCGTATAATAGCTCTGCTAGTTACAAACACCATGAGTGCTCTCACCATTTCTATTCATTTCCAAAGCCTTACAACCTTTTTACCAATCTACACAGATTAACCCTCAGCTTTCCATTCTCTACCCTGCTATTTTCTGGTGACCTATGGTCTAATTATTAACTAGTTGGGAGGTTTTTAATGACTAATTCAATCTCTTTTCTTGTAATTGGTCTGTTGAAGTATTTTATTTCTTCTAAAGCAGGGGTTCTTAACCTTTTTTGTTCCATGGACCCCTTTGCCAGTCAGGTGAAAACCACAGACCCCTTACTAAGTCCACACTATGCTGTGTATTATTTAATAAATATATCACACCTGCACCAACACATCCCCATGAGAATAATATTTCTTTTTTGAGTTTCAGTTCAAGCTCACAGACTCTTTGTTAAGAACCCCTATTCTAGAGTCAGTGTAGGTTGTTTGTGTGTTTTTAGGAATCTGTCCATTTCATCCAGATTGTTTAATTTGTTGGTTTATATTTTCTCATAATATCCTCTTATAATCCTTTATATTTCTTTGGGATCAGTAGTAATTCCCTCTATTTCTGATTTATTTGCATCTTTTCTCTTTTTTCTTTGTCAGTCCAACTAAGGGCCTGTCAATTTTATTGATCTTGTAAAAAGAACCAACGTTTGTTTTGTTAATTCTTTCTGTTGTTTTTTAAATTCTCAATTTCATTACTGCTACTCTAATCTTTTTTTTTTTTTAGTTAAGCCAGTAAGAAGAATTTATTGGGAAACAGAGGAAAAGAACAGAGCTTGCTGAGAGATGGGAGAGAAAGATGGAAATACACACCAAGATTTGGTGCAGGCTCCTCTAGGCAGAGAGAACTCTAATGTGTGTTTGTGAGTGTTTAAATTAATTAATTAATTAATTTTAAAGAAACTTTAGGTTACATAAATGTTACATAAAAAAATATAGGGGATTCCCATATGCCCCACTCCCTCCCCCTCCCACATTTTCCCACATTAACTACATCCTTCATTAGTGTGGTACATTTGTTACAATTTATGAACACATATTGAAGCATTGCCACTAACAGTGGATTATAGTTTATATTATAGTTTACACTCTGTCTCGCATAATTTTGTAAGTTATGACATGATATATAATGGCCTGAATCCATCATTGCAATGTCATGTAGGACAATTCCAATGTCCAGAAAATGCCCCCATATTACACCTATTTTTCCCTCTCCCTTGCCTCAGAACCTCTGGTGGCCACTGCCTCCACATCAATGATAAAAGTTCTTCCATCGCTAGAATAACAATAGTCTGTACTAGAATAATAGTAAGTCTACTTTAGTCCATTGTTCATTCCCCAATCTTGAGGATTTTGGAATGGTAATGCCTACTCTGCCTCTAATTGAGAGGGTACTTAGATTCCATGGGGCAGATGGATGGAACTCTCTTGTTTAGAGTTGTAGACTCTCTCTGTTACTTGGGATGGGCATTGTCCATCATCATTACTTGTTAGTTGTCCTGAGTGAGTCCAGTGAACTGGAAAGTAGGTGTTGCAACTCTGCAGAGAATCAGGGCCTAACTGGCACACGGAATGACCAAAGACTTAAGTCTCTTGGACATACACCTATCAAGTATAGTACTAACTATAGGTTCAAATAGAAGGGCCAGAAGAGTCATATGTAGGGAAACCACAAATGAGTCCAACTCTGTCACACTGGGGAGCATAAGTTTCAAGATAAGGCTCACTGGCAAGGTACCAAACTCCTGAGCTGTCAGCCCTGCCTATAGTGTCTGGGTGTCTCTAGGACCCTCAGGAGCCTCACTAGTTGAGGCAATATTTGCTGTGACAGTCAATGAGATCCTGCTGAGATGTGCATAAGCATAACCTCTGGAATGACCTCCCGACTCACTTTGAAATCTCTTAGCCATAAGAACTTATTTGTATTTACCATTTCCCCCTTATGGTCAAGGTCTTTTTTTAGGTGCATTGCTAGTTGGCACTTGGTAATAATCTCTCGGTGCCAGAGAGGCTCATCCCCTGGAGTCATGTCCCACACTAGAGGAAGATAGTGCATTTATATGCTGAATTTGGCTTAGAGAAAGGCCATATTTGAGCAACAAGGAAGCCCTCAGGAGGTAACTCTTAGCAACAGATAATGCTAAGCTAAGTTTCAATTTCAAAAGAAAAGGTTCATAAGTACAACCATCAATATCAAGGGCTTGGTGCAATGGTCTGTCCTCCTTCACTAGGCACTGCCCCTGTACTCGGGGGATTCTTGCTGTTCTATTACAGAATGTAGCATAACTCCCCAGGATGGGAATTTGATATTCTTTTTGTTATTGTGTTGATCTTCATCCACCATGACAATGCCCCATGGACACCTGAACATATTCATATGCATTAGAGGCATGCCCCAGATGAACCCCTTCCCATGCATCACCCCTTCACTGATACCCCGCACCAATGTTCCTCCCCTGCCACAGTTGTGACCCTTCTGGGATCCAAAACCTCTCTAAAGGGGAAGCCAAGAAAATAACCAAATAAAAATAATGTAGTTAGTTTTTCCAATTCATTAAAAAATGCTGTGTTGATTTTTATTGGGATTGCATTAAATCTGTAAATCAGTTTGTGTAGGTGTATTAGTCAGCCAAAAGGGTGCTAATGTGAAATACCAAAAGTGGGTTGGTCTTTATAAAGGGTATTTATTTGGGGTAGAAGTCCACAGTTACCAGGCCACAAAGCCTAAGTTTCTTCCCTCACCAAAGTCCATTGCCACATGTTGGAGCAAGACAGTTGCCGACGTTTGCCAGGGTTCAGGCTTCTTGGGTTCCTCTCTTCCCGGGGCTGCGTTTCTCTCCAGGCTTAGCACCTGTTTCCTCCACAAGGTCAGCTCTAGATGATCAGGCAAACGGCTCACTTCTCTTCTCCTGGGGCCTTCTCTCCAGGATCAAAACTGCTTCTCAAAAACTGCTACTCAAAATCTGCTTCAACTCTGTTCTTGCCATGCCTTTTATATTTGATTCCCCACCCACCAAGGGGTGGGGCTCAACGCCCGACTGACATGGCCCAGTCAACACCCTAATCATAACTTAATCATGCCCAGATTAACAGATCAGTTTACAAGCATGATCCAATTATATTTTTGGAATTCATAATTATATCAAATTGCCAAACTGTTACAGTAGGATAGACATCTTAATGATGTTTAGTCTTCCTATCCATGAGCAGGGAATAGTCTTCCATTTATTTAGGTCTTCTTTGATTTTCTTTAACAATGTTGTGTAGTTTTCTGCATACACTTAAGAGTGTCTTCCACAGTTTGTGAAGTGCCATGAGAAAGTCTCCACAGAGAACACATATCAGTGCTACTGTGTACATGACAGCATCCCAGTCTGTATAGAAATTTCATCCGCAGGCTCAGAATGACACAATCATTTCTTTAAGGTAAATCACAAATGGGGTAAGCTAGAAGCAGGGAGATAAAATTTCTCTAATGAGTAGGGTGCTGGCCCAGACTTGGGGTACAGTCTCTGAATCTCGTTCAGGACCCCTGAGGAGTGGGAGCTGGAGAATCTGGTAATTGAAATTCAATTAGGACTGGGGAATGTTGTCAGGCTGGGGTGTGGCCATGGTCCAAACCAGATCATTCCATTAACAGAATCAAGAACATATGCCAGGATATGGCAACTCTATATCTTGTGTGTTTTTTCTGTAAACCTACACCTTCTTTAAAAACAAAACAAAACATACACCAGGATCCAAAAGATGAAAATATATCTTAGTCATATAAACAACATGTACAGTGTAGGGAGAGCTCCCCATTTTATCACCTTGTTTCTCACAACTCTTACTCAGAATTATGACTTCTTTTATAAATGAGGGAACAGAAGCACATTGAGACAAAACCAGTATAGAAACTTTAGTCTTCTAAGGTGAAAGCCCATAGGAGTAGTAGTGTGTGTAGCCTGAGTGTGTGGTGGGCTCTGGAGTCAGACACCTTGGCTCCGGTCCCAGCCCTGGTATTTCTACCCAAGTGTCCTTGGGCACCTTGTTTAACTGTTCTGAATTTCAATTTCCTTATGTGAAAATGGGAATAACTTTGTAGGGTTGCATTGAAGATTCAATGAGATGATAGCCTGGTTGTTCAAGCCAAAACTAGGAATCCTTCTTTTCTCTCAAAATTTTTAACCCTCCTTCTTCTCCCAAAGTTCCCAAACCTGCTCCTTCCCAGGCTTTATCATCTCAGCAAATGCTACCACCATTCACCCCTTAGTTGTTCAGGTCTTTTCCTCATTGTCAGGAAGGATGAAAATGTTTCCCCAAGTCTCTCAGCTTTACCTCCAAAGTTCTCCCCAGTGCTGTCCTCTTGTCTTCATTTATTCATTCTAGACCCCATAGTCCTGTGTAGGCAACTGCATTCACCTCCTGCTTTTATTCCTGCCTCTACAATCTATTCTCTACCCTAAAATCAACTTGACCTTTGAAAAAAGTAAAGCAGATCATGCAATTCTGTTGGTTAAAATCTCTCAATGGCTTCTCACTCACACAGACTAAAATCCAAACCAACTTATTGCCATGGCCCCTGCTCACCAGATAGAAGGCATTTTTTTCCTCCAGTTACCCATGCTCCAGCCACACTGCCCATCTCAGCGCTTTGGAAAGTGCTTCCCCTTCTGGTGGGAATGTTCTCTCTCATTATTTAGATTTTAAAATCTAAAAATATAAAGCTCAACATGAGACCTCAGAGAGACATTCCTGTGCACCCTATCAAAATAGGTTCCGCCCCAGGTACTCTCTTACAGCACTAAATGCTATCCTAAGCTATTTTGTTGTGCTTGTTTGAAGGTTCATTTCTATTTGTCTCAGTCCTCTATAACATACTCCAGCAGGTCAGGAGCTGGCCTTATTAATCACTGAGCAGTGCCTGGGGGCAGAGTAGACATTCAATAGATATTTTTTAATGAATGAATGAGTGAATGAATGAATGTAAAACACTCTGCACTCAGTATGCTCTCACACTCAAAAAGATAAATGCCATAGTTTGCTTCCTCTATTGAAAGCAGAGGCTGAAAGTGGTTTCAAGATCAAGTAGACAGCTTGGGGCAGCTGGGACACAGTGGCATAATGGAAAGAAGACAGGCTATGGAGACCTACAGCCTTGGGTTACAGCTTCTTCTCTCTAAAGCTCAATTTGTTGTTAAATGAGAACAATGATAGTCCGTGCCTCCTAGAGTTGGTTCTCAATACCAAGTTTCCTATTGAGTAAGTGCTAAATAAGTGGTCATTTTTATTATCACTGAGACCTTGACAACTTGGTTCAATGGAATTTAGTTAATGCACTTATACTTTCTTATTCCCTTTCTCCTTTCCGAGTTGAGCTCCCTGAATTTGAGAGTCTAGCTTCTGTTGGTTAAACAGATTTGCAGGGTAGGGACAATTGCAAGGCAAAGGAACAATTAGCCAAGGTCCCCGTGAATTTTGTCCATGGCTTTCTTCGAAATAATGTGGTGATCTACCTTATTTATGATTTGTTCATGCTCATTATCAAGGGACTCTCAAACTAAGCCTCATCTTTATTTTGTATAATTGATGCTGGATTGACACAGGGGGCAAAATAGTCAGTTTTTACAAATTAATCTCAGCTGAATCAGATTGGCTACACTTCAATCATAGGAGATTTTGATTATTGGCAGAAAAAATAATTTGAAAATATGGTAGATTCCTTGCTCATTGATATATATGGTTCAAAGTATAGCAAGGTTATATGATTTATTCCAGGTCTGCCTGTATGTGCCCTTGGTAGTAAAAGGGTCTGAACACATGGAGTCACAGTGTAGTGATGTTTCAAAGGACAAATGTCCCAATATTACCCACCTCAGACACAAAGCCTCTCATTCCTGGGATGACAGCTATTGGTTCCTGCTCTCTGCTTTTGCTTGATCTGAGGCAAATCAGTACAACTTTGAGCAATTATCTTGAAAGTAATACCCTTTGTGGGTGAATCAGCCAAATATATGGCAATTCTAGATTGTTGGATAGAAGGGACTGAAGACCGAAAGATTAAAAGTTCTAACCCACACTATATGATTTTATTTGAAAAGTGCAGTTTCTTTTAGGACAGCATGTTCCTGACTTCCTTGTTCAGTTCCTTCTGCCTGGAGATCCCTTTCTTGGTCTGATTCTGAATGTTTGAACACTGCCTATTTCTCAATCCCCTGCTACCTTCTCCATGAAGCATTTCTCTAAGCCTGCTCTCTCCAGTATAGAAGCCACTAAGCATAAATGGCTATTTTAATTTGTTTTAATTAAGTAAAATTAAATAAAAGTAAAAATTCATTTTCTTAGTCACAATAGCCACATCTTGCTAGTGGCTACCATATTGCGCAACAGAGATACAGAGCATTTCCAACCTCCAGAAAGTTCAGTTGGATAGTGCCATTCCAAGCATTCCAGATGGGTATACTATCAACTTTCTCTACCCTCTGGTAGGACCTTCTTTATTCCTTTGTGGAACATGCTACTTTCTACCTTGATTCTTTGTGTCAGAGTGATGGTTTTCAAAGGGTGCTATACAGAGCCTAAGGGATCCTTGGAGATGATTCAGACCCAGAGTGCTGGGGACAAGAGATGCTAAATCTGGTGTAATCAAGAACTTTGACCTTCTTTTCAACTAGAAAACCTGCATTTTTATCGATTTTACCTGGTGGAGCTCTGTTTGAAGACTACTTTTGCTATACCATTGCTGTCTTTATTCTTGTTATGTTTTCTGCTCAGACCCCTTGAGGACAGGATTTGCTTCTAATTCAGTTTTTCATTTCCCACACTCAGTGCAACATTGGGTTGCCTATAGTGGACGATGAACATTTCTGGTTGGTTGAAGGAAGGAGTTAAATTCTAGATACTGTGACCTAATGCAGGTCCACTCCCATAGCTCTACAGTACAATTACTGAGCCTCATTTACAACAAAAACCTTGGCCAATCAGAGACTGGGTGATTTTCCTGACATTCTCGTCAATATCAGAGCTAATATACATGTAGTTTATGGCACTTTCTGCTTTTTTTACTCTCTCTAACAATTATTTGGGTTTTGATTTACAGTTTGGTTTACCTTTTCTGATCTGTTTATACCTCTTAACAACCTTCCATTCATCCAGTTCTCCCTGCAGGGAGTTTAACCAGATTGGCCAATTAGCACTTCCTTTTTAACAAACAGATAAATATCTCACTCTACTCAAGTATAGAGGACACCTTGCAGTGATGAGATAAATCAGAACTTCCCTATAGATTTCCTTTACCTAGAGTGAGTGCCTCACTTGAAGTAATTACATCAATAATAATAATGCACACACATGTACATATTTCATGGTTATATCTCTACTGGGAGCTTTGATTTCTCCCTGGAGTCAATGACTATAGGATCACATAAGATTTCTCAATTTGCTTTGAGGTTGATGGGTTACGTTGTTTAATAATTGTAATATATGATGAATGTTAGTGCAAAGTGATTTTAGAAAAAATGTATGATGACTGATATCTATTTCCATACTTCCCCATAATATCTCTAAAATTGTATGGTATTATATATCCTAAAAGATAGAATTTAATTTGCCATTTTCCCACGTTCCAGATGGCTCTGACCTCTCTGTTAATTAGCTATTCAAATAAATTGGCTGACAATTCTAAGAAAGCACAATTGATATATTAAAGAGTTAGCTTATTCTAAATAATGAGTATCACATTTTACTTCTTAGCTCTTTTATTTATAGAGTTGCTCACTGTGTCTTTTAATGAATTAGTGGTTTTAGTGAAACACTAAACCACTTTAACAATAATCAAGTTGGCTTTTGATGCACTTGTAATTTGTAGCTTTGCAGGTGATGGTCCCAGCATCAATCTGTGATGTTCTTTTATCAAGACTAATTCCTATGTAATATTTCAATTTAGTTTTCACGAAAGCATTCAATTTGCATTTAAAAAGCAGTCAATATAGGTTAATAAAATGGTGTCAACTGATCACTAATGAGCTGTTCTGCTTGCATAACCCTGGCCTTCTACCATGAATTGTCTTGGACTGACATCCCGCAACCCTGGATGCCAGCCAAAAAGACAGGTGAATGCTTACTAGTGCCCCACATCCAGAGATGCTAAACATGGATGGTTTGACTGGCTGGCTGGCTATTTATTTTGTGTGTGCCAATATTGTTGGGAACATAAAACTGAATAAGATGTAATATGTAACTTGGTGGGCAGTCATGAAAATAGCTAATAATAGACAAGAGAGGGAAATAAGTACCCTCACAGAAGTCCAGGCAAGGTGTGATAGGAGTCCAAAGGGAGGAGAACTTCTTTTCTCTTGAGGGTTGGGAAAGGCTGTCCTGATGGTGTGATGCTGGAGCAGGATCTAAAGAATGAATATGGCTGGAGAGGGGAGAAAAGAATTTCTGGTAGTGTATTTAGTTTTTTTTTCTATTGCTATTGTAACAAAACACCACAAACCTCATCTTTAAATAACACCCATTTGGTTTTCACAGTTTCTGTGGGCCAGATGTCTGCCACAGCGAGGCTCAGCTGGTTCACTGCTTAGGCTCTCACGAGGCCCAGACCTCGGGGTCGGCAGGGCTGCATTCCTCTTTGGAGCCTGGGGAAGAATCCATTCCCCAGCTCATTCAGGCTGTTGGCAGAATTCAGTTCCATGTAGTTCCACGGCTGCGTCCCCACTTCTTTGCCAGGTCCCACCCAGGAGCCTCTCTCAGCTCCTTAAGATCCAGCATTGCCCGTCACATTGTCCTTTGCACCTGGAAACTGATGTCCCCTTCTGCCCCATCTCTTTTACTCCAGTGAGAGAAAGTTATCTGCTTTTAAGGTACAAGCGATTAGATTGGGGCCACCCACGTAATCCAAGATAATCTCCCTATTCGAAGGACCATCACCCTAATTATATCTGCAAAGTCCCATTTGTCATGTAACAAATTCACAGTTTCCAGGAATTAAAGCGCGACTCTCTTTGGGGGGCCGTGCTGCCTACCGCAGTCAGAGAGAAGAGTAGAAACAGAAGTGCACTTCAGGGCAGTGGCAGAGAGACAGGCTTGTTCAGCCCTATGAAATAGAAAATGGTGCTGGGAAGGCAAACTTGATCGTTCCCTTCCATGTGTTCACCTGGAACTCTGTAATGCTTTCTGACCCCACTAAGAGAAAGCTCAAATACATTGAACTGTGTTCCTCTCCATTCCTTTAGGCCAGGGTCTTGCCTTTGATCAGTTTTGCACCCCAGGATCAGTACCCTGCCTTCCTTTCTAATAAGTAATTGATACGTAATTTAAAGATGGGCTGAAGGAAATTGATGGCAACTGATGATAGTAAAATAGCATGTCTTGGGCTGAGGAGTAAATGTCTGAATGAGGATTGTCAGAAGTTTTAGCAGGGGTCCTGTCATTCAGACTAGACTCACACATAGTGTGGACTCCATCTCTTCTCTCACATGCTACTGCTGTCCTCTCAGGCCCTGCAGCGCCTTGAGGCCTTTCTGTGTTTGGAGTCATTGCTGTACTGCTTTTGGCTTATTTAGGCTGATGCATTGTTTCCCAGACCTTCCCGGCAGTCCATAGTCCTGCCACCCTGTAAAGGGCTTCTCATGTCTCCACCAACTGTAGCTTGACTTCAACTTGCCATCTAAGAGCTGATCAGGTATCTTGCTGGGTCAGCAGGCCTAATACCTGGTCACGTCATTACTGGGGTGAATCAGGAGGCTGTGCTTTGGAGGCCAGCTATTTTGGGTTGTGGTTGGTCTACTTCACATAAGCTTTCCAAGCCTCAGCAATTTCCGCAAAATGGAAATCTGATACTTCAGAGATAGTCATGCAGATTACACCGGAGCATGTAGGTAAGTGCTTGGAATCTCATCAGTGATGAATCCATATCAGTTCTCAGCCTTTCCTCAAAATGACTGTAGCCCAGGATCTTATTGGCTACGCTGATGTAATCTATAAACGAGAGACCCACAACGCGAACAAATACATGCAGGGTAGCATGTGAGACCCTAGTGCTAGGATACCAGCTTTCCTCTCTGTGACTGGTCCCTCCTTCTACTACTCTTCCTTCCTCATTGGTCAGTGCTTCTGTCTCTGTGCTGGAAAAGCATGGACAGTCCGAGGTGTTCTCTGCTCCAGCCTGAAGCAATCTGTCCTCTAGGACTTGTCTTACTTTTTGTTCATGAGCTAATCACGTGCTGTCATGTGACACGTCTTCTCTTGTTATTTAACTTTTCAAGCATTTATATTTTACCTCTTGAATTATTTTTATGAGTGTCTTGTCACTCAGTCAAACCCGTGTTTTTGCACACCTACTACGTGCTAGATTCTGGAGAAAGCGTGGAATCAGGAGACACAGTCCTGGCCCTTGAGGTTACAGACATTCAAACCATCAGTGATGATCAGTGCAGCAGCAGACTATTACAAGGGACATAAAGGAGGCCAGAGAAGCCCAAAGCAGGGGCATCTTTATGCAATCTGTAGTGCCTTTCACTTAGTAGATAATCAATAAATATTAACTTGGGAACTAGATAGGATTAAAAATAGGCAATATTATAGGTCTGCATTTCTCAACTTGAGGTCAGGCTCCACGAGAGATTTCCCAGGAGGTCACGGAGCCTGGATGACCAGCGCCTGCTCCCCGCCAGTTCCCTCAGCACCACCCAGCAGGCCTCGCCCAGGTCTGACTGCCCATTTTTCCTTGCTGCCCAACAGCTTAATCCCACGATCTACATACTCTATCTCCGTACATATATATTTTTACCCACTTCTCCTTATTTTCACTTTGTCTTCTTTGCTAGCACTAACTGGAAAGATAGGCCCTATTTCTCTGGCCAAAAATGTATTTCAGGAGTCAGTGAAACAGGCAAACTATTTTTTGCTCTTCCTTCTCAACTGCACTGAAATCCTGATTATTTTGTGAAGGATTGAGAGGGAGAAAGAGAGAGAGAGGGCATGGATGCCCTCGGAAGGCCCACAGATGGGCAAGTTTGCAGGCCATGATGCCCACGATTGCACGGCTTTGATTTATCATGCTCATTCCATGTGAACGCAGTTCTCAGGGCTGTCCCTTAGAGCACTTCCTCTTTCCCCTGGAAATCCCGGAACGTTTCCCACACTGTCCAAGGACAGTGTGCCTTCCACTTCCCCTCCAACAACCACGCATTCTCCAGGAACAGCTGACAAGGGTACCGGAGAAGGCGAAGAGAATTATGTTACCCTGATCTTTTGCTCCTGACAACCTTCCTTATGTGTGATGAAATATAAATAGTATAAAGCGTGATTCACTGTTAAACCTGGAAGGCAAATGACACCAAGATTCATAAATTAATGGCAAATCTCTTTTCCGTGGTGATTGCAGGATTAGTGAGAGCCCACTCACCTGCAGTTAGCAATGACAAACGATCTCTGAAGAACCACGTTATGCAGTTTTCAGTGACAATATTAAGAAAAATATTAAAAATACCTCACAGAAGCATGAATGTAGCATTTGGTAAAGCGAATTTTTCTCCAATGCCGTTTTTTAAATCACTTGGCCCCATAATTACCTTAACTTCTTGACATACTAATTAACTCTGATTTAAAACAGCTATTATTTTTAGAGTTAAGCTTAGTGAACATTGTCTAATATTATTATGTGACCATTAATATGACTAGGGGAAAATGAGATAAGAAAAAGAAGAAGGCAGTGATTAAGATGAGTAATTTGGTAACAAAGTTGAACTAAAGCAGGTTGGTGACTCTTCAGCATGTGATACTGTGCATTAATGGTATAATTTATCGTTCAACCTTCTCCCCAGGTCCCTGCGTGTTAGATCTTTGTTTTTATAGATAATGGCAAATGGTGTGATAGCCTTCAGAGTGAATCCCAGAAGAGCACCATTTTGCAAGTTCCAGGACTTTGACCTCTGACTGTATTATTGAAATAATAGCTAGATCTGGGTGCTTTACTAATTAGTAGGAAGGGGAAAAATTCAGAATGCATTCAATGGGGGAAAAGATAATTATTGGCAGCATACAATAGAACCCAAAAGAACAATGTCCTTTCTTGTTCTTGAAAAGAACAACAAACTACCAGCAGCTCAGACCACACTGTTGGAAGGCAATGAAGTCATGCATGTTCTCCATGATGGAAGTGAACATTCCTCTTCTACTCAATGAGGAGTATATTTCCTGCAGTCAGGACACCCAATGCAAATTCAGTACATAATCCAGGTGCTTTATCTAGGTGGTTTCATCAACTGGGTGTTAAAATCATTCATTTACTAACCTTCTTCATTCCTTTGTTCATTCATTCATTTCTTGCATTTCATTCATTCACGTGACCTGTGATGTACCAGGCATCATTCTAAGCACTGGAGTTTCAGCAAGGAATAAGACAGGCAAAATTCCTGCATTCGGGGAGCCTGCATTCTAATGGCAGGACTCAGAAAAAATAACCAATAAAACATAAGTAAACCATAAAATATCAGAAAGTGATCAGTGCTATGAAGCAAAAAGCAGAGGCAATTATAAACACCCTCCTTTGTTAAAATGTCATACTTTCCCTTCTTTGGGGACCCTCTGCATGCTTAGGGTCAGGATGGTTCCTAGAAACCAAGCTTTCTCTCACTGCCGGTGAGACCATTGTTTCTGCACTGCTCCCCAAGCCCAGACTCTCTCTGCCATGCTCAGCACACAGGTCAGAACAAGAGTGGATGGCAGCCCCAGTTATCGTGAGCTTGGCATAATATGATGTGTCACTCCCCATTATGGAAATTATCATTAATTATTAACAGGAACATCTTTGACATGATGTATTGTCTACATTGTCACTGCCAAGAATGGGATGGTGATTAATGAATGCCCCTTGGATAGAATACAGCAAAGTACAGTGTAGAAAGGGAAACTCAGAAGTTTAGAAAAGAAGCACAGAGTATTAAATACTTTGGTCTCTCTCTTTCTCTCTCTCTCTCTTTTCCTCCCCTTTCACCCCTCCATTCTAAAGGGTGAATAGCAATCATTTACCTAGTTGGAAAATGAATACTTTTTTTCTTAAATTCTAGGCCACAGACATTTTGGGCTTCCTCTTTGTTCCCAATTAATCTCTTGAGCCTTGTGTCATGTTCTCAGGAGAGAATTGAAGTTTGGAGCTGCCCACTTCCTTTTTGTACTTTCCTTCATGGTTTTAGGGCAACATTTTCTATGTGTGTAGGTTTTCCTTAGAGGGATGCTATGCCCCAGAACTTTCCCATCCAGCTACCTACCAATCAGAGTAAGAATTCGAGATGTAAGGGGTCCAGAGTAGATATGGAAGCTTAATCATGCCATCAAGAACCAAGGCTCCTTCTAGACTCTGTTCTACCATCCTTAGCTTATTGGCTTATAACTTCATGTTAGCAATATAGCTGCTGCAGCTCCAGACATACCATTCACATTCAAGTCAAGAAGCAGCATAAGAATAGTACCAGCAGCATCTGTTTCCTTTTCATCAGGAAAGAAAAGTCTACTCCAGAAACCCCCAAGCAGATTTCTGCTTAAGTCTCATTGGCTGGAACTGGGCATATGGCATACCAACTTGCAAAGGAAGCTGGGAAAAAGGGTATTTGATTCAGCAAAACTGGAGTTCTGGAAGCTAGAACCAAGGAGGGACTAGATTGATGTCTCCACTCTGCTGGGTGATGGCAATATTGATGGTCATGTGTTATGGGTGACAAATGTGTTGCCCCACATAGATAACAAGTGAGGCTTCCTGCACAGAGGCATCTGCTGGTGGGAACTCTGGGCTTGAAGGTGAGCTGCTGAGGGATGTCAGTGCTCTCAAATTACACCTTGTAATTTCTGCTATGTGTGAGACTGGAGAAGCTGCCCATGATTTCAGTTTCCACAAAGTGAACTTGGGAATGAATCAGTGGCTCCTGTTCAGGGTCTTTGGGAGCATCTGAAACTCCGAGTCAAAGCAGGAAAGATGTATCGGCTCCCGGAGTCTCTCTTTGCCAAAGGAGGATATAATACTCTGACATGGAGTGTGATGTTTTATCTTAGCTGGAGGCCAAACAATTAATAATATTTTACTATAAAATGTCAAAAGAATAATATAATCATCTGGGTTAAAATAATAAAAAATGCTACTATATTCAGAAGAAAATGGGAATTCTTTCTTCATGGACTCATGGCTAATTATTTTTTGTCCTTTTACCACCCCAACTTGTTTTTAAAGCTGGTATTATCTACATGAAAACTGCATCTGGTATCAAATCACTATGGCTCTTTTTTGGATGTGTTTCTTTCAATGCTTTTTTTAAAAATTGAGGTAAAATTTATACACAGTGAAATCCTCAGATCTTAAGCACATTACTCAATAACTGATTAAGTATAAACTCGTCAGGTTTTTTCAGCATCCCCTGAGATGGATCCCTTGTCTGTCTGTTTGTTGTCTGCTTGCTGTGTCTGCTCGTTGTCTGCTCATCTTCTTTAGGAGGTATGGGAAACAGGACCCGAGACCTCCCATGTGGGAGGCAGGTACCCAACCGCTTGAGCCACACCCGCTCCCTGCTTGATGTGTCGACACATTCTTCAGCTCGTTGTGTCAGCTTTTTGCGTAAGCTTGTTGCGACTGCTTGTCTTCTTTAGGAAGCACCGGGAACTGAACCCAGGACCTCCCATATGGGAGGTGGGTGCCCAACTGCTTGAGCAGCATCCGCTCCCCCCAGTCAGTTTGGATGAAAGCATATCAAGTTACAGAAAATTTACACCACTCCAGAAAATTCCCTTCTGCCCCTTCTGTGTCATTCCTTTCCTGCTCTCCTTGAACCCTGAGAAGCAACTAGTTTGATTCTTATCACCATAGGTTAGTTTTGCCTATTTTAGAATTTCATATATATGGAATCATCCAGAATGTACGTTTTTGTTTTTGGTTTCTTTCACTCACCATAAATATTTCTGAGATTGATCTGTGTTGTGTATATCAGTATATTTTCCCTTTCATTGCTGATTAGTATTCCATTTTGTAATTATACCATGGTTTATTTACCCATTATCCTGATGATCGATAAATGGCTTGTTTCCCATTTGGGACTATTATCAATAAAGCTGCTAGGCCATTTGTGTACAAAGCTTTTTTTGGTGGACAAATAGTTTCATTTCTCTTGTATAAAAAGCTAGAAATGAATTACTGAGTTATAGGATAGGCATGTTCAACTTTTTAAGAAACTTCCAATTGTTTTCCCAAGTTGTATCATTTTACATGCTCACCAGCACTGTCCAAGTGATGTGTTTGCTCCACATCCTCTCCAGCATTTGGTATTGTCACTCTTTACATTTTAGTCATTCTGGTGGGTGTATTGCAGTCTCTCATTGTGGTTTTAATTTGTATTTCATTAAGAACTAGTGATGTTAAGCACATCTTCATCTGCTTATTAGCTATTCATAAGTCTTCTTTTGTTGAAGTTTCTTTTCAAGTCTTTTGCCCAATTTTTGTTGGGTTGTTTGCCATTTTATTATTGAGTTGCAGGGGTTCTTTGTATTTTCTAGATACAAATCCTTTGTCAAGTATATGTATTGAAAATATTTGCTCTTATTCTGTGGCTTGCCTTTGCATTTCCTTTATAGATGTTTTTAATAAGCAGAAGCTTTTCATTTTACTGAAGTCCAATTTATCAAGATTTACTTTTAAGGTCATATTTTCTTCTTCTGCTTCTGAGGAAGGCCCCTCAAGGGGACCAGCAGTGAAGAGTATGGAGCTCATCGAGGGCGGGGACCTATGCATGCCTACTTTCCCCCACCACATCAAGCATAGTGATGGCCAGGAGACGACCAAATGCTCATTGAGAATCTAAAATGTAGTGCTGCCGTAAGGGAAAAGAGGACAAAGCAGTGCCTCCCAGGGATTACTGTTTCCCAAATGAATGATTCAGTGAAGAAATGAAGTAACTATATTTATTGGACATCCAGAACACTAGGCAGCATCAAGGTATGATGGACTCTCAGATGTCAATCCTCAATTCCCCATTCTTCAAGACATGCATTGAGCACTTACTATGTGCCACAATTAGTAATGCTGCCTGAATCCTCTCCTTTCAGTGGGAGGTAGGAGGGCTGCCCCAGGCAGAGACTCATGAAGCTGCAGTAAACATGGTTAGGCACAGGCAGAGGGGGCATCTGTTACCTGAGACCGTGGGAACTGTTGAAATCATAGGAGCCTCCCAGTGGAAGAGGATGGGGAGGCCAGAAGTCAGAGAAGGAAGCCCAGGCAGAGGAGGATAGGAGCAAGAGAGCCAAGAGGAGACAACCTGAGTCACCAGGCAGTGCCTGGCCTCCTCATCTTCACTGATGGGTGGAAGGGCCATCGTGTTTGAAGTTCGTGATCTAGTATGTGAGGAAATGCAGAGACAAATGTGGGAACAGTGTTGAAAGCCACCTAACACTGCCTAGAGAAGGGAGCATCTGGCTGAGGCTTGAAGTTGCCTGGAGTTGGTTGAGTGAAAGCGGTTGGAAAGAACAGAGGGAAATGCTTGGCGGAAGTGCAAGAGAGCATGGCACATTGCTTTGCTAGTGGCCCATCCTGAGTCTGGCATCGCTGAATGCTGGCATCGCTGAATGTGGCTGGACGATTCTGGAAGGTGATTATATTTTTGGTCTGCGCCATCTCTTGAGATAATGATTTTCCACAAGGTTTCCATGCCCTACGAAGGACATACTTTCTTTTATCTGCTCTAAATTTCTCTAAGAGCTTCCTGGTTCAATATCCCCTTCCCGCTACTACATACTTTTCCTGCTTTAAATTAAGAACCAAGCTTCCTAAAGAAGCACCTGAAAATTTATTGTACATTTTTAGATGTATTTATATTGAAGATTTATGGGGATACATTTATTGAAGCAGAAAATGAAAATTAGTTTATATTAAGGAGGAAATAGAAAAGAATTTTACTTGAAATATATTTAGGCAGTAAAATTTTATGCAAAATTTTATAAAGTTCAAAAACTAAAGAACAGTAAATTATATTTCTTCTTTGGAAAATCATCAATTGTAAAGGGTTTAAGGCTTAAGAGAAGTCTGCTTTGTAATTGAATATTATAATAGATTTGTTTTAAAAATATGTCATTCAAGAAATAATGGTGAAAATAAAGATTACCATGAAGCTTACATGGAATTTTGAGTTAACCACCCAAACTAATTAAGCAAAATTATCCTAATTTGTTTATTATGTTAATCATCTGAATTAATTTATAGTAATTTAGCATGTATTACTAAAGATTTATTATGTTTCCTACTAAATGACTTAAGAGCTATAAATCCCATGTTTAAATGTAATTAGTGGAGACATATTTATCGAAAGGGATAATTACATCTGATAAAAGTTCTTCAGTTAGGCTTAATTAAAACAGATTATTCCCCCATAAATGAAAAGTAAATATGGTAATTACTGGGTAGATTTTCGTAGCAAAAATGAGTATCTCAGCATTTACATTTTCTAAAAGGGGTGGAAAAGCAAACTATGTAACTGATTACTTCCCAATAAAGTGTGATTAATAATCCCTGGGAAACAGACATTTTCCAGGAGTAAACATTTTGCTACAAAATTACTAAATGGGGAATTCTGCTCAGGAAAATGTCTCAACTAATTTTTAAAGTGAACTGTGGCTATTTTTGAACATAATGAAGAGTGTTTTAAGGAAATCTTTCTCTCTCTCTTTCCTGAGATTATTTCTAGCTCAGCTAAATAGCAGTGTGAAGGAGAAAGTTGTTAATCACTCTGAAAATAAAATGTTCCATGATAACCTGGGCTGGGAATGATTATACACGCACAGAATGTATAAGATTTGAAAGTAGCAAAACATCATCAGGGAATTTGAGTACACATGGAGAAATTAAATTGTAAATTTATATTTCAAGTACATATGTGCATGCATATAAACATGTAAAATGATGTATAGTTCCTGTTTTAAATTATTTTGTATTTAATCACTATTTTTTCAATAGCAATGCCAATAATACTGAAAAATGCTACTTTGCCTTTTTAAAGCATTTTCAGCACATTAGTTCATTAAATCATTATGTCTACCCAGGAAGGCACAAGAGGCAGGGACTAGTGGCCTCACAAGGGGCAAGGTCAAGGCCACACAGTTAATTAGTGGGCAGGCTAGGACTTGAATTGGTATTTTAACCCTTAGTACAACATTCTTCCTCCAACAAAATTAGGATATAGAGGGGTCCGTGAGCATGACAAGGAGATGGGAATGGATCAATGCTACTGTAAGTATAAACTGGTACCCATGAACTCACCTCTGCAGCATAACCAGGGAGAAAATATGTTCACAGTATGCTTTTAGTGTTAAAACAAATGGTAACACAAACAAGCCTGTGTATGGTAGACCGTTTAGAGTGGAATAGCCTGGATGTCCATCTACAGACCAGATGATAAATGGCATGTGGGCAATTTTCAGAAGGTTGAAGGCAGGCAGACTTTCCATCTACTGCTATCTGTCACTTTGTAGGGCTAAAACTTGATCCTGGACATTCTGATATTCTCACTTCTAGGCTTTTGCCATATTTAAATATGTGCCTTTCTCTGGAGACCTCAAAGTATTATCACAGGCAGTACTGCATTTCTCCTTACGCGATTCTTTTGCATCACATAGAGCCTGGGTGATTTATCAACGTCAGTAGCTGAGGCTAATGTGCGCTCTGTCCTCCCAGCTTTACATACATACCTCAGCACGGCAGCTGAGGGGGTCTGTCCTGCCAGAGCTAGAGAACCAAAGGCTTTTTAGAGAAACCTGGGCTTGAAATAGCTTTTTTGTTCATCCCTCCCCAAGAATAATTGGATTAATATTTTAAAATGTATACTGAATGCTTACTTTAGGTAATCCTGCTTTATTCATGTTGATATTAGTTCTAGAGGCCTGCTTGGTATGTATTGTTGAAAGATGGTGGAGTAGTATTGGTCAAATGCAACTGAAGGGCATTTCAAACAGGTTCCCTTCACTATTGAATACGGCCTAAAAACCATCATAATCTGTCCAAAGGATGTCCAGGTTCTTTGGCTGCAGGAAGACTTGAATGATATTATTTGTAGTCCTACTGTGTGGATCACTCTGTGACTCTCAGGTCATTTTGTTTTATGGGGACTTTGGCCACATTGAATCCTTATTAATCCTTTCCAATTCTGCGCAAAGAAGCCATCTCGCATCAGACATACACCTAAGTCTGTAAGTAAGGTGGAAATTCAGTGCATATGGGTGAAAACAAACAGATTTATGACCAAAAAAAAAAAAAATCTATACTTTGAAAATTAAAAATGCAATAAAAGAGACGTTAAACTTTAATTCCTGACAAATCATTTGAGGGCAGTGCTCCGCGCGGGAAGTCCTGGGAAGCGCTTTGGTGGGAATTAGATGGGCTTATGCAACATCTGGGCAAATACATGCAAACCCCGTGCCCGTGCCTGGGCATCAGCTTTCCACGGCATTTTCACAAGAAACGCAACCCTATTCACGTAGAAAGAATTACAGTTAAACAAATATAAGAATCACAGTAGAAGCGGCATAAGTATATAGGGGTTAAGAGCAGGAATCACAGGGCCAGTGTGCCTGGGTTCAAAGGGTGACTCTGCCACGTGCCAGCTGTGTGTCCTTGTAACTTCACAAACTCTGTGCCTCTTTTTCCTCATCTGCAAAATGGGGGTAACATTGGCACCTACCTCCCAGGGTTGTGTGAAGATTAAACAATTTTAGATCTCATTATTAATCCAAATAAATTTAAGATCAGATTTATTTACATTTGGGTGAGGTCTATGTGCTCCTGCAAGATTTTACATTGAGAGATAGTTGCATATTTTTGGCTGTGACTTATAATATATGCTAAATGATGTGAACAGGCTGATTCTGGAATAGGCTAATTTTGGCTCCAGACTGTTGTATAGTTATGTGAGTGGCTTTTTTTTTTTTACTCTGTTACATTACCCTGCTATCCATTCAATAGCTTTCATTGGAGGGCCGGCAGAGTAGGATGTGCCTCTGTTAATTTAGAGGTTTGGACGATTTTTGTTTTTTTTTTAAGATTTATTTATTTATTTATTTATGCCCCCCTTGCTACTTGTGTTTGCTGTGTCCATTTGCTGTGTGCTTTCTCTGTGTCTGCTTATCTCCCCCTTGCTGTGAGGTCCTGCTGCATCAGCCCACCGCGCCGCGCGGGCCGGCCTGCCCTCACATGGAGGCCCCAGGAGGCGAACCCAGGGCGTCCCATATGGTAAACGGGAGCCCTATCTATTGAGCCACACCCGCTTCCCTGGACGATTATTAACAGGAACAATCTGTGCCCACCAAGAACTGGCGCATGATGGGTATCCATACAAGAGCCTCGTTTTTGCCCTATATTGCTCTCTTGTTTTACATTCATGGTTTGCTTTAATATATTTTGATTCTGAGTCCCGAAGAATCAGTGTCATTATCCTCAAAGTACATAAAGTATGTCTAATCTGCTCTACTCTTTCATAGAAGATAAATCAGTTTTTCAAGCCCTTTTCTCTACATTTGCTCATTGACTTTGTCATCATTAATTTTTTGCTATTTCCAGAATAAGGTATGCAGAGTAATGATGCATCAGCTTCTCAACTGTTGTCTCTAACCTTTTTGTATCATCTTCCAATTTGACTATATCATCCACTAGTTACAAACAAAAATTTTAGATGCAACTGCTTTTCGGGGAGGCAGAAAGTGGCCTTTTTCTTCTTATATCACTAACCCTTTCTGGCAACTGTCTTTACATTTCCAAGACACTAGGCAAACCCCATCTCTCCTAGGGAAAAATGCCCAATACTTCCACAGGTTAAGAAACACATTAGCTATTCATGAATTTAAAAATGTATTATGCATTAATTTATTTATCTCTTTGAAGTTCAGCTTCTCTCTCTGGACTGCTTTCTCCCCAATCTAATTTCTTTAAAACAAAATCCAAATACATAGCATATGATTGAACACCACTTATTAAGAAATCCTGACCTCTTGGTGTCTTTATTCCTTTAAGGTGAATGTGAAGAGCATGTAGATTTTTTCAGTGTTTTAATTCCCTCTAAACCAAATAGTTTCACTTTAAATATGAAATTATAGCAGTAAATTTCCCTAATGTTAACAGTAGAGTACATGAAGGGGAAGAAATGTGCAATTTGTTAAAAGTAATTCCAACTGGTTTATTGTGTTTCAATCCAAGATAATTGCCTATAAAGAAATTCATTTACATTATTGGCATTAATTCACTAACTAGAACTTTAAATAATAATTTCATGGAAAGGAAAATTTGGTGAAGCCTCAGAAATAAACAAGATTTAACAACTTATTAGAACTGGTTCTGTTTATTGCAAATCAAAACCACATTTCTATAATTTTGGCAGCAAAAATTTTTGTTTTACAGAGTATGGAGTTAAAACATCCTGTATAAGATGGGGTTTAATAAGTACGTATTTTAGTTCTTATTACAAGAACTACGTGGGCAACTTACTCTTTTCCTCCTTATTTTTGTTCATTATATGGGGCCCTTCATTTCCAGAACCATATCATAACACATTCATTCCACAGGAGGAGTCTGTGGTCATTTTATGATTCTTTCATTTATTCAACAAGACTTTGAGCACCTCCTACCGAGGCACTCTTCCAGGTACTGGGATATAACACTAACGAGACTTGATTCCTGCCCTCCTGGGTTACTTGGTAGTAGAGGGTGACAAACAACAAACCAATACATAAAGTAATCTCAGTGAGTATAGAGTTCTATGAGAAATGACGCCTGGTTATGGGAAATGGAGTGATGGTGTGGGATGGAGGCTACGTTGAGTGCGAATGGCAAGAAAAAGCCATCCTCTGGAGAGGAGCGTTCCCAGCCCGGGAACCGCGAGCCCTCAGGTGGAGATGAACTTGTTGTGTGTGAGGAATTGAGAAAAGGCTGGTGTGGCTGCAGTGTGGTGAGAAGGGGACAGTGACAGGAGACACGATGCTCAGAGCCCATGATAAGGAGTCTGGTTTTACTCTAAATATTATGTAAACACATTAGGGGTCTTGAGCGAGGGAGTGACATGACCCGATTTACCTTCTGAGATCACTCTGACTTTTCGGTGGAAGATGGACTGGGTGAAGCAGGAGCAAGAGTGAAACGAGGAAGTGTAAGTCAGTGCCTGACGAGAAGGTTCATTACTGGAATCATCAGAACGTCTATCAAGTGGTTTCATTTTCGGAGTCAGCAGGGCCTGTGGGAGTCAGGCTATAGACTAATTCTTCCTCTTGCTCTCTTTCAACCTTGGGCTTCAGGATATTGGACCAGATGGTCCCTTCCAGTTCTAATATCCTAGGAAGTATACTCTTTAGACTCCAGGAAATTTCCCCAATGGCACACCTTTATTACTGCCCCACCCCTGGCAGAGAGGGTTCTCAGCCGGTGATTTTACTAGGACAGGTGTGATGCCACAGAGAGGCAGGTGGGGGCAGCAGAGAGCCAGGGTGGGGAGCTGGTGTGGGGCAGCGGGAAAGGTGGGAGAGAACATCACTGGTTAGTGCACATTTTCAGAGCCAGGTGGTGCAGGAAGTGGAGGAGGAGCGGGGACCAATGGACTTTAGGAGCCTGGGTGTCAGGAGGAAAGCTTGTTGGCAGAATAGGGAGCCAGTGAGAATCCTGTCCCTTCCAGGAAGACAGTTTCATCTATGGGGAGTGGCTTTGGGCTCCTGGTCTGACTTCATTTCATAGTAACAGACGTTGTTTAGTGTAGCTGAGAAATGGTTGGAACCTGGAACCTGATTCCTTTATCTCCAAGCAAGGAACACTTAGCCACAGAGTAGTCCAGGAGTGATCCTGGCCCAAGTTAAGGATCCCTAGGGTGAGAGGGAGGTGACTCAGAATCAAGTCTGTTTTACTGTTAATCCTGCCTCCATTATGAGTCTTAGTTCTCAGAAAGGAGCACTCTCCCCCACTTAACCTGGCGAGTTCCTCCCAGGTGGAAACTGGGTCTTGATTCATTTCAGAATCCCCCAAACTTTGCCTGATTTCTGGCATATAAATGAGCTGAGTGAATGAATGAACCACCGTGTTCAATGTAACCAAGTCTCATTCTCTACTGTGGCTGCTAAAGCAGAGGTCTGCTTCATTCTTGCGTCTCCATTCTACATTGACACTCTACCTGGATCCCTTTCCCCTTCAGGATTTGGTTCCTGCCTAGTTCTGAACTATCTGCCTGTCTCTGAACCTCTTTTCAGATGGTGAACTCAGTGACAAATTGCTGGATGTCCCTGACTCTGCCTGACCCCTTGAGGTTTCTCTCCCTTTCCCTCCTTTCCCCGCTGACCAGCAGACCTCGCCGACCTTGACCTTCTGCCTATCTATGACTCTGCCTCCTAATCCCATCAAGAACATCATCAGTACTTGTCGGGCCCTGTGAGTCTCCTTGCCCCCTGACCTGACTCATGGTCAACCCAGCCCCTGGTCCATCAAGTCCATTCTAATGAGACGCAGTCTAAAGCTGTAAACTCAGTAATCGGCTAGCAACTTTTAAATTGACATTTCTGTTCAGGCTCCCCACTGTGAAGTGACCCTGTAAATTAACAATTTTCTTTAGCCCACATCCGCTGCCCCAGACTAAGGAGTCGTATTTATTCTCAACATTAACAGATCTTTTCAAATGGAGGCATCAGAATTCACAGCTGAGCTCTGTTCTATGACCCACGGTGTGAGCAGAAAAGAATTTCATACGAAAAAACTCCAAGGCGAATTTTCAGAACAGGTCAGCTCATGCAATTTCAAGACACATTCGTTTTGGAGACGAGGAGGAACACAGGAAATAAAGAACTAGGCCAACAGAATTCCCACTGAAGTTGCTCCCTTGAGCTGACCCACGAGAAAATATTTAACCTGTTGAGTAGCTGTGGAAGGACTTGGCAGGGAATGAATAAACTGCCAGCACCATGGAAAACTCAGGGAGCTGCCTGAACATTCAGAAGATTTATTTCAATTTAGCAAGCACAGGGTGGTTAAGGAGCTCTGCAGACCGTCTTCTTATTCCTGCTAAGTGCTTGACCATGGACAGGTTACAGAACTTCTTTGAGCCTCCGTTTCCTTGATAATAAAATTGGGATGATAATGGTGCCTCACTGATAGGATTATGAGGATTAAGTAAATCAATGACCGAATGGCACCCCCAAGAGCAGCCTTAGTTATTCCCGTTCGGTGATGCTCACCATCTCCACCGCCATGACTCCTAGCCTATGGTATTTGTTGGATGATAATACCATAATAGGCTCCTCAATGGCCACTCAGCCTCTGCCCTGACCTTACTCAAATCCTTTCTCCTCCTTGGGGCCCGAGGGACCTTTTACAGGAGCAGATGTGATCATGCCATCTCAGTGGTTGCCCCTGGCCCTAGGATCCAGTCCATACTTGTCCATATGGCTTTATTATGTAAAGAACCCTGTACTTTTCCTCATGGTCCCAATCCCAGTCACAGTTACCCAGTTAATTGCGTGTCATTTAATGTCTGTCTGCCTAATTAGACTGTGAAGCCCATAGTCCAGTGGGGGGAAGAGTTTACTGTTCCATCCCTGGAGCCTGGCTCAGTGCCTGCCACACCATGCATACTCAATAAGGGTTTGTTCAGTAATGCATAGCCACTAAATATAAAG
Source organism: Cabassous unicinctus (assembly GCA_029593785.1). Taxonomy (NCBI): domain Eukaryota; kingdom Metazoa; phylum Chordata; class Mammalia; order Cingulata; family Chlamyphoridae; genus Cabassous; species Cabassous unicinctus. Next base: position 25,548 of record JAQZBX010004010.1, read on the forward strand.
AGTGAATGCATATCACCAAGTATAAAGAGAGTGCCAGAGACAACTCTGATGTGTGGTACAATGGAAATTTCCCTGATGGTTGTGTCTCACAGAGTTCTGATGTGAACTCTTATTTTAATTCCTTTTAAATGTCATATGATGGGAACGGAATGGGAGAGAAGACAGAGACATATCAGAAGGAAAAAATAGTCACAGGAGCAAATTAAACTATTGAGAACATTAAATGGTTCTATTTTAACATTTAAAGGATATGAGTTTGCCAATCAAGTGTTAGAGGGTTTTTTTTTCCCTTTGGGCCAAGTTTCTGATGTATTTTGAGTTTCAAATCTTGCAGTAATGTTCCAAGGTGAGAGCATTTTCTTTATTTTCGACATATTTTTAAAGCTTTAGAATCTACATTAAGTTATTCCAAAAATATAACTCTGTATCTGGCACAAATAAGAGAAAGCATCTAGACCAAATTATTTCTCTTATTGTTTCAGCAGAGATAATTTATCTGCTGTGGCTCTTACCACACTAAGAACTAGTGCCCTCTTTCAAGAGATTATATAAATTCCTCAATTTTGTCTGTCTTTTATATATATGTAGTACTTAAGGATTTTGCCTAACAAAGAAGTGGTATTCACTAGCTCATTTGGTCACCCATTCACATATTCAATAAAGGTTACTGAGGGCCCAATGAGCCAACTACCATGTTAGGTTGGGCTAAGCTTGCGTCTAAGATGAATGGCAGATCCTGAAGGATTGGTAATTTTTTAATAACAATTTTTTTTTCTTGTAAGTTCAAAATATGCAGCAACTTTTAAATCCCTTGTGCTCCCCTGATGTTTTAAAGCTTAAATTTACCATGATAGGCGGTGCGAGTGTGAGTGTATGCATGTGTGTGTTTGTTAGGGTGGAGCTGGAAGAGATTAGAGGGGATGCCCGTTCCTCCTTTGAACTGGAAATTTAAAAGGGACACTGCTTAGCAGTGTCACTCATGACCACATTGTCCAGAGTGGCACGAAGCACAGCTGTTCCCCTTTCCCTTGAAGAACTCCCTGAGAGAAAAAGCTGACTCAGTTTCTTTGAGCTCTAATCCTTTGGACACAGATATGCTGAATTCCAAGATTTTGTAAGTTCAGAGAGAGTGGGCTGGTTAATCGCTCTTGCCTTTGTTGCTTTAGAAAACCCTCAGGACCTCTGATCCAGCCGGAGTGATGTTTAAATCCATCATTCCAGCGCTGCAGCTGTCCCTGCGCCACTCCCGTGGCCCCGGCTCTTGATTACCTCAGATGGTGCTGAGCTGAATTATCCCCAAGCTGCTGAGGGACTTTCCTGCTTAAACACACGTTGAAGATTGTCAAATGTCTTTCTACCTAAATTCCCCAATCTTATTTCGGGTTGTAATTTTAAAAAATGGTAGAATTTAATTGAAGCAGATTGTTTGGTGAGAACCTGGAATAAATAATGGGCATTTGAGGGGAGTATTCTGGGGTGAGGAAGATGAAGAAGATAATTTTCAGTAAGTGAAGTTGGATAGTCCACCTTCATGCCGACTTACCAACACAGTCCAATATTACACAAGTCTCCACAGGAGACTATGAAGCACGTGAACTGCTGAGAGCCAAACCCTGCCTGCCTGAACCCAAACCTCCCGGCCTTTCCGACAGATCACAATGTTTTCTGTGCTGTCAGAACCAAAGTTAATGCTTATCCCCCTGGGTTAGCTGAGGTAGCTGTAATATTTATATCCCTGCTCCCTTGGTATGCTTTTTGATATCCTTCCCCACTGCCGTTTTAACTGCATCATCTTACACATCTCTTATTGTAAGCTGCCTCACATATTTTTTGAAAATAGGCAGGGAAAAATTTTCGACTAAAATAAATAGATCAAGGCAAAAAATTCTGCATGTGTGTCTGTTGCCTAAGTGGCCATGTAAGTATATTACAATTGACAATAAAAGTTGTCATGGAATTTGAGACCCAAAGCAAGCATGACAGTATTTTTGGAGACAGTCCTCTGTACGGAGAACTAAGAAAAGCAGTTGCTGGAAAAATCCAGTCATCTATTTCCATTGTGCTGGATATACCAACAAAATTCCACAAACTATATAGAATGACAAGACATAAATCCAAAGAATAAGAGGTTGTATTTTTCTTGAAGTTTTGTGGCAAAAATTGGAGGCAGGAACTGTGGTTCGGCCGACTTGATAATTGGTTGGAACTTGGATATTGATTGAGTCTCTAGTTCCTGCAGAGATTTTCCCCTCTTGCAAAGCAAAAGTAGGTCAAAGCAGATAGCATGGCTGGAATGTATAACAAGTAACTAAGAAGTAGAAGCTAAAATGCTTTAGTGAAGGCAGTGCTAAGAACCGGCTTACCAATTCAGGAATGCATAGTATGTCTGTTTTTGAATCATCATCCATATTATCTTTAATCCCGATGATAGAGACACACACCAGAAATAATCTCTGGCTCTTTTGGCCTTTGTCATGAAGCTCACGGTTCTTTTCCTAAAGGGGGATCCTCACATTTTCTTCTTTTCTGGGCACCAGCTGATTGTTTCCCTGCTGGTTCAAACCTCAGAAAACACTTTTATGAGGCTTTGGAACCAAAGTCCTCTTTCTGGGGTCCTCTGCAGACTGCAGCCCACATGAGAAGGGCTATTCTTCCATCAAGGACCTCTGAAAGTGTGGGTCGCCAGAATCACTGCAGGAAGTGAGGAGCCTGGCATGCTGTGGCCATGACCTTTAGCCCCACTGACCCACAGAAATGGGCAAACATCCTGACAGCTGCTACAGGCAAAGGGTCTGCTGGGGGATGATACTGACCTAATCCCAGCTAGAAGCGTCCCCAGTCTTTGGAGCTGCCTCTAATGATTTGGGGACTGGCCAGCCACTTCATTTTAGGGTTGCTGTGAGCCAACCACTAGCCAACCATCTTAGTTTCAGAACAAAGATATGCGATAGGGGGCGATGAGGTGGCTTCTGCTGTGCCACCTGGAGCACGGGGCTTCCTAGAACATTGCTTTCAAGCCCTGGGGACCCTGTGAGCTCCCCAGTCCAATTTGATAAAACAGAGCTGTTATATTGGACCAACCAAATAAATAAGACTGTTCTTCAATTCTCCTTGAAGCAGTTCATGGAAGTTCCTGAATGCTCTGGAGACACCATCTTCTTCCATTTCAGTAAGGCAGCAGCCGTGCTTCTATGAGACTCAGATGAGGTTAAAAATTTAAAAGTTGGGAGCAATCTAAATAATAAAAAATATGAGTAAATGGTTTTATGCTATGGTTAAATATTAAGTCGTATAATATTATGTCAACAAAACAGAACAGAGAACAATAATAGAGCATGCTATTCATTTTTTTTTAAAACCTGGAAGGATATAAATAAAAATGTATTCAGTGCTTTCTATGTCCCATGTAGCATGCTAAGTCTGTTCCACACACTATCTCATTTAATACTTGAAGCAAGTCCAGGAGAAACATGCTATCATTATTTTTATTTTATAGACTAGGAAACCAAGACTTAAAGAGTGTGGACAATTTGCCTAGGAGCACTGTATTAGTTAGCTTTTGCTAACAAAATGTATGTGGTTTAAGACAACAAAACCATTTACTACTTCCCATAATTCTGTGTGTTGGTTGGCAATTCTTTTGAAGAGGATGACTGAGCTGGGCCTGGATGGTCATGGGTGACTTCACTCACATCTCTGGGCCTTCGTTGGGACTACTGGGATGGCTGGGCCTCTCTCCATGGGGTCTCTCATCCTCCATGGGCCTGGGCTGGGCTTGTTCACATGGTGATGGAGGGGGTCGAGCTGCAAGAGAAGGCATGCCTCAACACCCAAGCACTTTTCAAGGCTCTGTTTGTACCATGTTTGCAAATGCTCCACTGGGCAGAGTAAGTCATATGGCCAAATCCAGATTCAAGGGGTGAAGATATAGATACCACGGCTTGATTGGAGGAGTGGCACAGTCACATTGCAAATGGGCATGGATACAGGAATGGGGGAATTTGTGTCCACTTTGCAATCTATCTTAACCACAAAATAAGTGGCCAAGCTGGTGATAGAATCCAGTAATCTCCATCCAAAGCCATGTTACCCTACCTAAACATGTGATAGTTAATTTTGGGGAGATATCTTAATTCTTTTGTGCACTTTTCCTTCACTTTATATAATGAAAGCATGTGTTGCTCTTAAAATGAATGTAACTAAAATAAAAAACTATTATGAATGCATTTAGATGCCCCAAGCACTTTGAGTAAAAGGCAGTGATGTCATAACCACCTCAGTTTAACCTCTTATTAGCACATCTCCCAGCATGCCAACTTCGGAGGTATCCCCAGGGTTGACTGCAGACCACTCAGCAATTGTTGTGAATTATGGCACAGCACCTTGTGTGAACTCTCCCAGAAACTGCAGAGAAACAGACCTTTGACTCTCACTCAAGTTTCTCATCATGTGAGCCAAAGCCATGTCACCTGAGCAGCTCTCTATTGTGTAATTGTCCTGTCGCCACAGGAATGCAAAGAAATGTGAAACATGAAAGGTTGCAATTACTTGCCTCCTGCATTCATTAAGCTCTGGGAGGCTGGGTTTAGAAATGGCTTTATGCTGATTCTCCACGTTTTGTGTGGTGAAAGTGCTCTGTAGTTAGAAGTGGTGGGTTCATCCATTTATTTATTCCTTCTTCAGTATCTGTTGAGTGCCTGCCATATGCCTGGTTCACGGTGATGGACAGGAAAGGCGTGGCCCCTGACCTCATGGAGCTTCCATTCTTGTGAACCTGACAATTAACAGGTCTACAGGCAGTAGACCAAACAACTATGGAGCAGTAAGTGTGAGGAGATGCGGGGAACCAGAGGGAGGCACTGTGGACTGGGCAGCCAGGACGGCCTTAGAAGAGGACATTAGAGCAAATACTGAAGGAAGAGAATGAACTGGCCCCATGAAGAGCTGGGACAGGGCTTTCCAGACAGAGGAAAGGCAGCTGTCAGGACCTTGAAGCAGCAGAGGGCTTCCTCGCTGTGTTGGAGAAACAGAAAGGAAGCAGTGTGCTTCTCGTCTCCCTGCCTTCTCTGCCTTATTCGGTACAATGATTCTGTGAGAAATCAAGGACCAAATCAAGCAAAGTTAATAAAAATATGGCAGACAAATAAAATCAAATTTTTAGTGAGAAACATGGCTTACCATCCAAAGTAATATTTCTTCACATATTTGACAATCTGTGCCTTCAAAATCAGTATTCATGAAAAGGGTGATCATTTCTTGATTAAAAATCTAATACCTAAGTGTAATTCCAATATATTAGTGAATGCCTATGGGAGCCACTTTAGATTAAATGGAAGTGAATATAACTGTATGTGATTGTCACTCAGTAATTATCTACAGTAAAATCCTGTGCTATGAACATTTAAATTTACAACTGGGTGAAAAATATAAAAATGAAAGCCAGTTTTCTTTTTTTCTTACAAAGCTTTGGTATCACTTAAATGAAATATTCCTGATATAAAAAATTGCAAAAGCACATTTTTGTTGTCTTCCTGCCTCTTATATATTTATGCTATAGTTAGTCAGTGAAACTCTGTTATATCATTCCTTTTAAATATCTGTGCTATTTTACATTATTTTAGGTTTAAAAAATGCCATCAATTCAACAAATATTTATTGAGCATTGCGATACACTCAGCCCTGGGCTAGGTGTTGGGAATACAGACAAATAGGTCAAGATGTTTATCTTCTCGGACACGCCATTGTGTGCCTCTTTGGGCTAGCTTTCCAATTACAAATATACAATTTAAAATTTGCTGCTTCCTAAAATTTTTCAATATTAGAGTAGTAGTTCCTACAGCATTTTATCTCAAGCTTACATGGTAAAGAGAGAAATGCTTTTACCACCTAGTCTCCGAGACAAAAAATTAAAACTGAAATGAAAACAAACCCCTACCCAAACCAAAATTACTCCCAAACCCTGCCAAGAAAAAGGCCTAGGGATGCTGAAGGTCAGCAGGAGAGAAATCAAGTGGCTTCAGAAGAATGGGCAGGGACAATTGTAGGTGCCTCCACCGTCTACCTTCAGCTCCTCAGCAGTTGTGTGTGCGTGTCTGTGTGTGTAATGGGACACCCGGCTCTGATAGGAAACAAGCTGCCGCAGTCGATGGGTATGAAGGTTTAAGTTGGCTGTCCTCAAGGCATGGCCTGCAATCCAGTTTCTGGAACTCCTCACCTTAGAGGTGTAAAAACTAGGGTGTTGAAAGGACTACGTAGCAAGGTCCATACACGCTGGGGCCCTGTGCTCTACAGCTGGTCAAGAGCTTCGTTCTTTGGAAGAACTTGCATCATTGCTATAAAGGCAGTAGCCACCAGAGGGTGTGAGGGGAGGGAGAGGGAAGAATAGGTGTAACAAGGGACTTTTGGGGGACATTGGAATTGTCCCGCATGATATTGCAGTGACAGATACAGACTGTTATACATTTTGTCATAACCTATAAAATTGTGCAGGGCAAAGTGCAAACCATAATGTAAACTATAGTCCATGGTTGGGTGCAATGCTTCAGTATGTGTTCAACAACTGTAATAAATGTGCCACACCAATGGAAGATGTCAATGGCGGATAGTGGGAGAGGGGGAGGGGGTGGGGCATATAGGAATCCCCTATATTTTTGATGTAATATTTATGTAATCTGAAGCTTCTTTAAAAATAATTAAAAAAAAAAAAAAAAAAGAACTTCATTCTTCCCTAGCCAGGTCTGGCTGGCAGAGGAGTATCTGTTAATTGGGTTTGCCTGGCAGGAGCCCAGGATCTGTGACTTCGGCTGAGCGTGTATGTGTGTTCCAATAAAAGTTTGACCTTTCTTAGGGCTGGTGCGAAGAACATAAAAGCAGGCTGAGGAGAAGTGCGCATTCCAACACACGTAGACGGAACACTATTTCTTTATCTAAAACACGCTGCTGTTGTTGCTACTCCATTTTTGCTTGCAAAAAACTTCTTGTTTTAGAGTGTTCGACATTAAGAGGCATTATGAGAAAATCCACAATTTGCAGTTAAGTAACTCACAAGGTCACTCAGCAAAAGACAAAATAAACTAGCTTCAAAAGTGGTTTACTTCACAATAAAGTTTGACCAAACTTTATTATTTACAGTCAAATACTCGGTGGTTATAAGATGTGTAATATCTGTAATTTTAGTCCCAAATGGGACACCTTTCATTGTGGGGGAATCATAAAATCATGGTGAAGGACAACTGCAGATATTGCACAGTGAGATAGAGGTTATTTCCTGATAAAAAAAAAAAAATATTGGTTATGAACCTCAAAATGTGAAAGAAGAAAGAAGGAAAAAGCTGGGTGCAAAGGTGTACATACTAAATGATTTCAACAATATAAAGTTCAAGAACAAGCAAAACTAATCACTGCTGATGGGTAGAAATCAAGTTGCTGACTGGAAAAGGACATGATGGAACTTTCTGGGATGATGGGAACGTTCTATATCTTGTTTTGGGTTGTGGTTACACATTAGATTTATGCATTTTAATGTATGTAAATTATACCTCAATTAAAAATGAATAAAATAGAACACTTCAGATCTGTGCACTTTAATGTATGTAAATTATACCTCAATTAAAAATGAATAAAATTACACACACACAAAGATATCTGTTAAATACAGTGCCTCTCTAAAACGTTGTTTTATTTTTTTTCTTGAATTGATCCTCATGCAAATATATTGATTAGTTCTGGTTTAAATGTTACTTTCTTTTACCTGTTTCCCAAATGACAGTTTGATTAAATAAGTCTTAACATCTGCATGGCCGCACAAGTTTTCTAATTATAATTTGTAATGCATTGGTGAACTGGGGCTTAAATCCTAAGTCTACCTCCTATTGACTACATGTTCCCTGTTTGGATAAGATATCATTTAAAACTCCCTAAGTCTTAGTTTTTTCATCATCAGAATGGGGATGATTAAACCTGCCTGAAGGTTGTTGTAGGATTCATTGAGATAAGATATTACAGTCCTGCTGTTCAAAGTATAGTCCATGGGCCAGTAGCCTAGAGCTCACCTGGGAGCTCGTTAGAAATACAGAATCTCAGGTCCCACTTTGGGCCTACTAGATCAGAATCTGTGTTTTAACAAAACGCTCAGGAAATTTATATGCAGCTTAAAGTTTAAGAGTCATTGCCTTTAAGTACATAGGGACTATAAAGAGACATGCAAAGATTAGACATGCAAAGATTGTTATTAACAGAGTTTTTGTGGTGGTAAGATGGCCCAGAGCTGTGCACATGGTTTTCCCATGTTGCCAGGCTGTTGTGCCTACGTTGTGGGCAGTGTATTTTCGGAGTGTGGCCTGGTGGGCTGCTGGTGGTGGAGGGACCTCCTGGGTCTGAATGGAATGCTCTCCTTGGACCAGCCAATAAGCTGTATTTCCAAGTAGCCTCTCAAGACACAACTCATATGGAGTGTGAATGGCCTAAGGTCTAAGTAAATGGAACACATGTTATTATAACACTGAGAATTTCTGTAGACTCAAAGGTGATGAGAGATGTCCACTCTGGAACTTAATTTTCTTTCCCTCAAATCTATTCCTAGTCAATCTCAGTAAAAGGGGCCCCCATTCACCCACTCACTCAAGTCAGAAACCCTGAGTTCATCCACGTTTCTCCCTTTTCTGTGACCCTAACCAATCCATCAGCAAGTTCTGTCGATTCTATCTCCAAGTTCTCCCTTCAGCCTACCCTCTTCACTTTGTTTTCATTACCACCACCGTCCTCTCTTGCTTGGACTGCTGTCCCCCTGTGGCTTCCCACATCCACTGCACTCCCTTTAATACGTTCTTTACAGAGCAGAGACAATGTTGATCTCCTCGTTTCCCTGCCAGAAATCCCTTCATGCCTTCTTGTTATACTTGGAATAAGTGCCAGACTCTGTACCTGGCCCTGGAATGGCCCACAGGTCCTGCCTAACCTGGTCCCTGAGTACCTCTGCAGTGCATCATGCCCTCTTCCCAGCCTCAGTGATCCTTCAGGTCCTCAAGCATAGGACCTTGTGATTTCCTGCCCCGCAGAGGCTGCTGTCTTGTCTGGAGCACTTATCTCCCCTCCTTTAAATGCCGAGCTCGTTTTCTTCCTTGGAGTCTCAGCTACACCCGCCCCGCCCCCCCCAGCCGTGTCTTCTGTGAGCACTCTGCCTGAAGCAGGCCCCTCGGTCAATCTCCGTCCCAGCCTCTTGTTCCTTTTTCCTCTTGGCTCTCAGTACACGTTGCAATTATATTGCATATTTGCCTTTTGGAATAGTAGGTGTGATGGTTAATTTCTTGTGTCCACTTGACTAGTTTATGGTGTCCAGTTGTTTGGCCTAGCACTGGCCTGCTTGTTACTGTGAGGGCATTTCATAGACGAGATTGTATCTACAATCAACAAAGGAGATTGCTCTCAGCAATTTGGGGAGTCTTTCTTCCAATCAGTTGGAGATTTTTTTTTTTTAATATACTTTATTATTATTATTTTTTAAAAAGAAACTTCAATTACATAAATGTTACACACAAAATATAGGGGATTCCCATATGCCCCGCTCTCTAGCCCTCCCACATTTTCCCACATCAACAACATCCTTCATTAGTGTGGCACATTTGCCACAATTGATGAACACATCTTGGAGCATTGCCACTAAGTGATGACTATAGTTTACATTGTAGTTTACACTCTCTCCCGCATATTTTTTGCAAGTTATTGCAAGATATACAACGGTCTGTATCTGTCATTGCAATGTCATTCAGGATAATTCCCAAGTCCCAAAAATGCCCCCAAATTACACCTATTTTTCCCTCTCCCTCCTCTCAGAACCTCCAGTGGCCACTGCCTCATCCATGATAAAAGTCCTTCCATTGCTAGGATCACAATAAATCTACAGTAGAACAACTATAAGTCTACTGTCCATTGTCCATTCCCCAATCCTGAGGATTCTGTGATGGTGATGCCCACTCCACCTCTAATTGAGAGGGGCCTTAAGTAGTTGGAGATCTTAAAAGCCAGAACTGAGGGCTACAGAGGTCAGAAGAAGAATTTTTACCTTGACTTCAGCATGGCTCCTGCTGGAATTTCCAGCCAGCCTGCCAGCCAGCCAGCTTACCCTGGTGAATTTTGACTAAGGTCTTCAATTTCACCTTTATAAAAATTTCCATCTTGTGGTTTGCCCTACAGAATTCAGACTTATCAACCCCCATGGTGTCATGGGAACCAATCCTTATAATAAATCAATGCCCCCCCCCCCATATCTCCATATCCTATCGGTTCTGTTTCTCTGGAGAACCCTTTCTAATATAGCAGGACCCATGTGCCTTTTTCACCAGTATATCTCCAGGGCCTAGCTTGGTGCCTGGCATGGGGTAAGTACTTAATAGATATTGGTTATGACTCACTGACTAACTGAATGAATGAGTGAGCAAAGGAATGCATCAATTTATTCCTTTGCATAGCTGGATGGCTGCTTAATTATGTGATGCTGTCTGGAATTTACCTCCTGCTGAAGTAAAATTGCCCACCTCTTAATTCTAAACTCATCACCCTCACACCAGATTACTGAATGCATTGTCATAATTTTCAAAAAAGCACTTAAAAGTTAAAACAAAGAAAAGAAGAGCAAAATCATTATTTTTTTTGCAGAGCATGTTTCTTTGTATCCCTGGTCTTCTCAAAACACCTCCTCCCATGACTTCATCCTGCTTTTGGAAAGGGCGGTTCCCTTGTAGTGGTTTCATCAATCCCTAGTCCCTGAACCCCTGTAGTTGGAAACTGCAAGAAAAGCAAACAAAACGTCACCTTTAATTAGGTGGAGAGGAGCCTGCTTGATATACACAGATAGTGTCTTGGAAACAAGAAACAGAAAAATGTAAGTCAGGAGCAGGTTCATGGGAAAGAACTTGGAAATGAAAAAGAATAATTATCCTGTTTTAACATAATGTTGTTAATCCGTATTGCCCATTATCATCCAGAGTGTCTTGCCTTTTGAAGAATGCGAACTGTAGAGCTGCTCTTTGCTCCAGCACTGTAGCTAACGTAAGGGACTGGCTCCCCATCCATCATCATAATTAGTTTGTCATAATTTTCTGCCCTTCTTGGCTCTGCAGTAAAAAGATAGAAGAGCCATTTAAAGTTACTCAGGAATTGTTCCCCAAATTTCCTCCTGGTTCTTTATGGGAACAGATAGCTGTATTTCTGCCCTATTTGTTTTATGTTTGGCCTGTGATAATGAAGTATATTTCATCTGGAAGTATATAGCTTTAATTTTCATGTTCTACTTGGAAACATCTCGCTGTTTCATTTTGCTTTGGCTGTACAGTATATAAAGAGAGCCCCCGCTTCTTTCTGAACTCACCCATCACCCACCAGAGTTAATTCTAGTTTCAAGACTGTTATGACTTCATGAGCTGACTACATAATAGCATGTACCAGTTCTACAGTCCTTTAGAGTCTACATGTGCGGTCCTTTTTTTATCCCTTACTTCTCACGATAGCCTTGGGGTATGGAAAAGGCAGGGGGTTATCCATCTGCCCATTTTACAGAATGAAAAGCAGAAAAGTCAACTGGCTTGCCCAGGGCCATGCTGCTAGAGCGAACTGGATCCAGGACTTAAATCCAGGTTCTCTGCTTACTTGCTAATTACAGGTCCTCTCTCCTCTCTATTATGCCAGCAATATCTTCTGCTGCTAGACTTTGCGTCTGATGAAATGGAGACAAGGCCATTTACGGTTATTCTTTTACCCCCACCCCGACATTGTGTACAGGATAAGCTTGCTTTCTTGAGGTGGAAAAATGGAAAGAAGGTTGAAACACAAATACGTGGGGTTAGAGATGGGTCTATGGTAAAGGACAGAGGGTCTCAAAGTGAGGTTTCTGGACCGGCAGCGTCAGCCTCACCATGGAGCTTGTTAGAATTGCAAATGTTCTGGCCCCACCCCAGACCTGATGATTAGAAACTCTGGGATGGGCCCAATAATTTGTGCTTTTCAAGCCCTCCAGGTGATACTGATGTGTGCTTGTGCTTATGTTTGAAAGCCACTGATCTGGAGAGAAGATGGGGAAATGTGGGGAGAAGAGAGAAGAGAGAAATGACACTGCACTGAGGGCACAGGCTCCAGGACCAGATCTGGGCTTCCATTGCAGTTCTGCCATTTCATTTCTCCACAGGTATTTACTTAGCACCTACGGTGTGCCACGCCCTGTGCAGATGCTTGGGATGCAGCAGGGAGAAAACAAAGATCCCTGCCCTGATGGACCTGACATTCTGTCATACACTTATTAGCTGAGTGACCAAAGGAGCAAATTACCTCCCCTCCCTGTCCTTTGTTTCCTGGCCTATAAAGGGAGGATACTATCCTGTCTACCCTACAGGTTTGTAATCACAGAACAGACGACAGTGCCCAGCACACAGCTAATGCTCTCCAAGTACTTGTTCTTCTTCCTGATCACAGACTTTCAGTTGCCAAGTGCTATCGACAAGCTGACAGTGCCATCTCTTGCCAACTATCCTGTGATCACAAACCTCAAAGAAATGTTCCATTTCCTAGAGGCATGAGCCTGACATAGACATCAGTGAGATGCTTAAAGTGGGTGCTCAACATATCCAATTTAGAAATGTCCCGAGGATTCATGGACCTGGGTGAAAGGTGCCTGTTTGGATACTATCCAGATTTTATCATGATCTCAAGTATTGCTATGGCAATATCAGCCCAAGGCCTCTAGGGATAAATACGTTTCTGGCACTGTTTCTCAGTCCTCTAACCTGACATAAGCATAGGGTTCAAAGATGAGGAGCTTATAGAGTGATTTTAAATAAAGCAGGGCTAAACTAAAGAAGTGTTAGATTTAAAAGTCTGGCTAATTCACAGGGTAGAGATGGAGGGAAGGTACAGATATTTCCAGGGTGAACTTCATGTCCACATTTCCCCAAATATAAAGTTGTTTGTGCTCTATTCAAACAAAGCCCATCTCAAATCTCAGCTCCTCAAACACATCATCTCCTAGTGGGTCAGCCTGTGGGAAATTGTCCATTCAGGGGTTTGGTGATCAGCAGCTCCCCTCTGCTGGATGTAGCAGACAAACACAGCTTGCTAGCCACGTGGGAAACAAAGTCTTGCATTTATTGTGTTATTCTGTTAGTGCCTTGAAGTCTCCCCCTCCACAGTTTAAGGACTCTGAGGTGGAAGCTGCATCAAGAAGACAGTGAAGGGTAAAATCAAACAGGAACTTTCTATCCCACTCTATAAATATCGAGACTGATTTTTGTTGCGTGGTGTGTTGTGGGCATTGCAGAGAGACAGAGTGAGCGACCGTGAGTGGCTACGTGGGTGTCCCAGCAAGAGAGAGAGAGAGGGAGGAAGGAAGAGAAGGAGGGAGAGTAAAAGGAAGGAAAGAAGGGAGGGAAGGAATATTCTGCGATTATGAAGGGCACAATGATTCCTCCTTTGAATCCCTCCTTAATGGTCAAACATTACTGGGTTACAATTTAATGGAGTTTTATTTTCTTTAAATTTGCTCTCCCTACCCCATTATAACAAGAACAAAGCTCCGGAGGAACCCCTCATATTTCAGATCTAAATTTAAAGAAGTTGGACTCAATTGCTCAGTTAATTAAATTTGCAGTTGTCTCTTTGGAGATATTTATGGACTTATTTTCACACTATTGCCTTTTCCTTTTTCTCCACTTGAGCAGCAGCAAATACAATGTGACGACCAAATTGTTGCACATGACATTTATTTATGGACAGAAACAATCGGTTTCCTGATAATCATTTAATAAGATAATCTTCCTGGCTGCACACTCTTGGCCCCTGGGTTATCCTGTTGTATCATGTGTTGCCCACCTGGGTTTAATAGATGCACTGTTTGAAATTTAGGGGTTACCTTTGCAGGTTGTAGCTACGAGCCACAGATTTGGACATGTGGTCTGCCTGTCAAATGCCTTAAAAATAGAAACCACGGAATAAAGATGAGCCCATCAAAATTTCCATGGCCTGAATACCAAAGGGATATACAGATTCCCAGTTCCAGGACAAGTTTCTATTCAATTGAGAAATATTCAAGCCAATTTCTCTAATAATGGCACTGAACACTGTGTAGCATTTTAAAACACACAGCATATTTTTAAATACTGGATAACATATTTTTCGCAGAGAATGTTTAATATCTCTGTTTGCTACGGTCTTTACATGACTTATCTTGACAGAATCCTCCCAATACCTTATGAGACGTGTTGTGATGAAGAGACTGAGGCTGGGAGAGTAAATGCCTTCCCCCAAGCCACAAAGCCTGCAAGTAGGAGAGCCTGGTCTCAAGTCTAACTCCTTACTAAACACACAGTCTTTCCACTAACCCCATTTTTATATGTATATATACAAACTAATGGATTCTGAGATGAAAAGCCCCAAAGAGCAGTGAAAATAATAATGAGAAGCAATGAGTATAAAAAAAAAAAAAAGAGAAGCAATGAGTAAGCCATAAATTAATTTGGGGTTGATTTTCAGAAATATGTTAATCAATGGACTCATCCTCTTTTGTAGACATTTAATATTATGACTTTCAAAAAACATCCAAGAAAATTTTGAAGAAGAAAGCAGAGCTTGCCCTATCAGGTCAAAACATAATAGAGAGTTATAACAATTAGAAAAATGTGGCATTGACAAATGGACCAGAACCGAGAGCTCAGAAATCAACCCATGAGTAAATGGAAATCTTGTGTATAAGAAAGTTGGCATTTAAAGTAAATGGGGAAGTGATTGGCTGATTATTCAGTAAATGGTAGAGGGACATTGCTTATCCATTTAAAACTAGTCCCTACTTCACCTTATTTACAGAAATAATGGGTTAAAAGTCTAATATTACGTAAGTTTTAGAAATCATGTGGCCACCCAGTGCAACCTATAGAAGAACTCAGGACTGAGCTGTAGAGTAGAAAATGTACTTGCCCATGCATGAGAAATAACTGTTCACTCTTCAGATCCAACCATATTAATACCCTACGCTTCGTCTACGAGAGGGTGCTGCCGACTGCAGATGGGGTGATGTCGGCACATCTTCCACCTGCTTATCTGGTGTCCCTGGTAACCAGAGGCTTGCACTTTGGAGATGTCTGCCTGGGATGGGGCGTGCAGGACTTTGCTATGGAAGAAAGCAAAGCTAACTTCCCCTGACTCCCCACCAACCCCACCCATCCCACCCTAGATGAGGCTAGGTGCCCTTTCTTTGTGTTCCCATGACACTGGGTTTATCCTGACTCGATCATTCTTGCTGCTGACTCTTCTGTGTCTCCTGCTCAGGGGCTTTCTCTGCTTTGCTCACTACTGAGCTTATCTCAGTGCTTGGCCCTTCTCGGTGCTCATCAGCGGTTTGTGGAATGGATAAGTAAGCACATCCAGGAAAACAAAAGGGTTGGTAGCGGGAAAAGGAAAAGTGTTTAACAGGGAGATTGGCAGGCCCAGTTTCCATATTCTGGGCCAGCTGTGATTTCTGAGAGGGCTCAGACAAATCAGGAGAAAACATGGGGAAGTGCCATCCCAGGTCAGGATGGTGACTTAGAGGCGTGTGGAAAACAACATAACATAAGCGCTACCCCTTTCAGAATCCTTACTTCCTGCCAGCACTGTTAGGCACTTTGCTCTCCACAGCAGCCTTAAGAGATGGATGCTATTATTATCATTAAGTTTCCACATGAGGAGTCTGAAGCTCAGAGAGGGTAAGTGACTTTCCCAAGGTAACTCAGCTAGTAAGTGGCACAGCTGGAACATAAAACCAAGCCTGCTTGAATCCTAACTGCCTGCCAACAGACTAAAGGACCAGCTCTAAGTCTTGTGAAAGGGACACGTTTCTAGAGACAAGAAGCTCTCGCAACCCCAGCTTGACATCTTCGCTCTTCAGTCCTTTTCCACCCCCCTCACTAAGACAGCCAGTCTGAACACCTCAGAGAAGAGCAACCTTAACGAAATCCAGCCTTTGGAGACCTCAGCCTGCCCCGTGGCTGAGAAGTGATTTCTCCTGCAGTGGGCTCACAGCCTTCTCCAGCAAGTGATGCTTCCAGATTGCAAAGGGGGGCTTGTAAGGCAGATGGGGCACCCTGGAGCTCCCCGGGAGATAGCCTTGCTCTTGCACCAGCACACACTTGACATGAGCACTCAAAAGTGGCAAGCTTGACACACCCGCCAAGGGCTAATCTTTTCCAGGTGAAATGCTTTGGCAGCCTACAGTTGCCTGCTCAAGCATTTGCACAGGGCCAAACTTTAGACTTATCAGCTGCAAATTAGTAGTGGCTGTTAACCAACTGGATCAGTGTAATTGGTGAGCTGCAATTTTAATTTGCAATGACTGATTGCCTCATTCTATAGGAAGTTAGTTGTTTTAACTTGCCCAATAATTCCTTGGCTTTTGCTAAATGTATGTGTTTCCTAAATGAATTACCAGACGTGGCCTTAATATTACTCAGTTCTCTTTTTGTGTGTTAGGAAAAAGTGGAAAGTTTGCAAAAAATACCAAAACAGGCAAAAGTGGAACAATTTCCCTTAAATTTTCTGTTTCCACCATTACTTATGATGAATTGGCAAAAGGTAAGCGTGGGGAGAAATCCTTTTAATAAAAGTTACTATTTGAGCAATGATTTGAAGATAAGAAGTTTAAATTCCTAATTGGAGGAAGTGGAAGAAAATCAATCCGTTGCCTGGAGAATGAAAATAAACTACTTAAATTAGGTTTGTGTGGCCTATGGGTATTTTAATCCTGGAAAACTAAAACTAGGCTAATTTTAAGAGAGAATAGCACCGATGCAGGCGTTTCTGACTCGAATGATTTTATATAAGAATATAATGTGTATGTGGTCATTCAATCCCAAGTAATGACCGTTCTCAAAGGAAAATAAAATTGATACAAAAGATGCATTTGTTTATGTGACCTACACTCCAATGAGATATCATTGACCTACTAAATGAGAAATTATGATACTTATTCTCTCATACGGCATTTGGCAAGGTTCCATTTCTTGCATAAACAGGTAGCTCAGTTCCCTCAAGATAAAGCTGGTTGCCATTCCATGGCCTCTCCTCAGAGAATGGGCTCTTCAGCAATGGATTTTTGGGGGTAGAGGAAGCAGGGACCCTCCCCTACACAAGAACCAGTCCCATTTTGGGAGGTGCAAAGAAGCTTTTCCTTGGAAAGATCTGGCGATCCCTGTAAGGATTGTAAAAGGAGAGTTTGGGAAAGGAGAGTCCTAGCCTCAGGATCCTGTTTAGGCAGATCAATCTTGTAATGAGTTGAGGATCTATAAATTGATTCCCTTAAAACTCTTCATATTCTGTCCACCTTGGAAAGTTCCAGTGTCTCCACCTAGGAGGTGCCATGCTCCAGTCTGGAGTCACTCATGTTGGGATATGAGGCTGTGTAAGGATTGACTTTTATCAAACCTCATGGAGAGTAGTTCATAGACAAGGAAAGACTGGATGAGAATCTCAGCCAATGGCGTATAGCCCAATTAAGACCTTTGTCTCTGAAGTCATATTGTCCTGGATCAAACCCTAGCTAGTGGCCTAGTTAAAGGTGGTATGTGACTCTGAGAAAAATTATTCAACGTCTCTGAACTTCAGTTTCCTCACCTATTGAAGTGGTATAATATTAAGACCTTCCTCATGGGGCTATTGTGAAGTAATATGTATAGACTTTTGCATTTAAATTTTGAGCAATCAGTTGATGATTTATGAATTGGCAAAAATGATGCAGAACTCAACTCAGATAAGTTAGTGGCAAAATGATCAGCACCTTTGATGCCAAAATCTTGCGCTAGGAAGTTCAGCTTTCTCTTCTTAGTATATGGTATGTGGCTGCAGGCAAAGTTGCCTCCTGAGGAAGTTAGTTGGATATCCAGCTCAGTCGCCATTGGAGTTTGGGGCACACTTTGAAGTGTGGAATAGCTCAAGACTTTTAGTTTACCCAGTGGAAGACATCTGACCACAAACTGGCAAAAGAACGTGAAGGGAATTCGTAAAATCCGCCTCTTCTCACCTTAATCTACTTTTAGTTAGTAGATTAAGTAGTTTAGTAAAGGGGATAGTTAACTACTATTCAAAATAATAGTGATATTAAAAGTTAAATAATTTTAATGATACTGAGTAGTTAATCATGAGCAAATTAAACTGAGAGCAATGTGGTTCATGTATCTCCCTGCAAATATCAGAGAGCATCATTCTCCCTATATGTTGATAAGCACAAGACCTCCCTAAAGTTCTAGGCTCCAAAGCCTGGCAGAGAGCTTCTTGTAGACAGAACTAATTCATTGCAGGTTATATCAATAAGTCAATTCAGTTTAGTTTGATAGCTCATAATTGTCCAGGCTGTTGTATTTACTGAGCCATATACTACGCTTTCTAAGTATGCTTGAGAAAATTACTTGTAAGACTATTTCTCTTCTGGGACAATCAAATGTTTTAGAATGAACTCCATAACTGCAGGTTCAACATAGCATTAGGCTTAGTAATAATATCAAAAATATTGCTTTAATAATGCCTTGAAGTTGCCTGGAATCCCATAATCCCATGACTTTCCTTCTCCTAGTAATTCAGCCAGAAACTTACCAGTGTTCCTGAGTGCCAAAGAGCAAGGCCTAACTTAAGGGGTGACAAAAACCTTCAGGTTAAGGTGAAAGGACCAACATCAACATCCTCTAAGTGTGGCAGCTTCTTTGGAGGGAGGCTACAGCCCTCACCCAGGACCCTGTTCATTCATCACAGTGACAAAACAGGGCTTGAGGGTCAGGAGAGGCTACCGGCCAGGTGATTTGGCTTCTCCTCTGGGACCTCTTCATTGCTAAGTTTATGAAAACCTTTCAGGAGGTTAGCTTCTGCATGTCCTCCTCCTTTTCAGTGTGTCAAAGTCCTTTGAAAAGTATAAAACGCCATACAAATGTAAGGGATTCACATACCATGTGTGCACCCAACATGGAGCTGGTACCACTGGGCATAAAAGAGAATCCTACAATATGGAAGGGATACTTGATATCATCATCAAATCCCAGTAGTGCCTGAGATGATTTTAGGTGATGAGTGAATGTACACTTTATTATAGTAGTTACAATTTATATTTCAATAATTATGTGTGCATTTATTATAATAAATAACTATATAATAAATAAATATGAGTGTGAGAAAAATATAATTAGTGTACCAATGCTATAACATTGAGGGGTATTACTGTGTAGAACAAGGATAAGTAAAATTAAAAATTTGATTTAATTGAAATAGAGAATAAAGTAATAGCATAGGGGATACATAGACATGATAAAAACTATAAAGGTGATATAAAAATTACTGAAATTTGGAAAATATTGGCACCTAGAGAAGGACATGGATCTGTCTTGCCCAAGGACAGACAGCAAGTCTGAGTCAGCGCTGGGACTGTTAATCACATCTTCTAACACCCAGGCCTGTCCTGGTCTTTCTGCTATAGACTGGGCAGCCTCCTCATTTCATTGTTCATGTGCCCACTTTAGGTTTTAGTTCACCATGAAGAAGGATAATGCATGCTTATGTGTACGAATTGAAGAATTTAATCTAGACAATGAACTGCTGAATCTTCAATGTTGCATTTCAAACATTCAACTTAAGCATGTCACCATCAATATCTTGTAGAATAGCTGCTATAAGCGATGAGCTACAAGCTCAGGCCAAGAGTGGGGACCTTTTCTGGACCCTTTGCAAAACCTCAGCAGTTGAATAGAACTAGAAAGAGGAAGCAGCAGCTAAGCCAGCTCACCATGAGGTCGCCTCCTTCCCCCACACGCCGGGCAGAACTATTTCCATTCCCTTCCCATGCCCTTGAAAATCAATAAGGAAGACTAAAACAGGAAAGTTTTCCTAAGAGACTGAAAAGGAAGACCTAGTACCTGTCTACAAGTCATTTATAAGGATACCTACCATTCATTTGGCACAGTGGCTTCATAATTTCTGAACCTCATACCACTATGAGTAAGCATCATTTCCCCCATTTTACAAATGAGGTAACCGAAATCCAAGGTAAGTTAACCTGCCCGAATGGAAAAGCTGGGTCTCAATTCCTGGCCTGTGTATCTGCAAAGCCACACAACTTCATATTCCGTATTACTTCATAAATGCAAAAAGGAGAGACATGTGACATAATGAATAATACAAAGACACATGTAATTAAGTGCCAGATTAGATAGTAGAAATTTTGGGGGCTAAATGAATTCAAAGTAGGACAAATCATTGTTTTATTCCTTTATCCAAATCATTTTGAACCCCTCACTCTGTGCTGGGCCCTGTTTTTATCTGAAGTACCCGTGGGCCCAATTGGCCCACTGAACGTTTTCATAAATAAAGATTTGTTGGAACGCAGCCGAGCCCATTTGTTTGTGTATTGTCTGTGGCTGCTTTCATGCTACAAGAGCAGGGTGGAGTTGTTGTGACAGAGACCGCCTGTCTTGCAAAGCCAGACCCTTTACAGAAAAGGTTTGCTGACCCTTGATGGAAGAGTCACAGAAGACTTTGTAAAAGAGGTGGAACTTGACTAAGAAAGGAAAATGAAAACTCTGAGTACAGGAGGAGTCACAAATTCTGAATTCCAATTTGGCCCCACTACTCCATCTTCATATGATCTAGGGAAGTAGTAATGTCTTTTGAGTTTCATTGTTCTATAATTCATAAAATGGAGGTAGTACCACCTGCTCAAACCATCACCTTTGTTCTGTATGGGTTGGATGACACAATAGATGATGATCACTGATAGCTACATTTTATTACGTACTTATCGATGGGCAACTTTCTAAGCAATTTATAGGCATTATCTTATTTAAACCTCAGTTAACCCAGTGAAGGGGTTGCTTGTGTAAAGAAGCTACTTAGAAACAATTGGTATACTGTTTTTCATTTGTGTTTCCGGAGTCACTAGTTGGTCCAAGGTGGGCCTGGGGTGGAGGCCCAGGATGGGGAGTAAAATTAAGATTTGTTACAGAAGGAAGTCAGAGACAAAGAAGGACATAACCCTTAACTTCTGAGATGCTAAGGCAAAATGGACAGCAAGACAATAACCTTGCAAGTTGGACAATTTTCTTGCAAGGATATTTATAGTTTTTTACTGTCTCTTTAGGGGTGTGGGAGGTGGGGCAGACCAGGTGTGGAGGAACCAGCTCATTGAGCTGTCCCTCGGTGGGGAGCAGATATCCTTTCTGCTCATGCAGCTAGGCTAACTCTAAGGCATGAGGATGTAGGGGAAGTAAAAGGACAGCTGCCTGCCCATTTTCTGACCTGGTGAATGGTAGGAAGAGAAAGAAGTGAGGGGAGATGGAGAGCAAGAAGAAAGATGTGATTCTGATTTCCCTACCCTTGGCATTGGGAAGGGAAAACTTATACCACATAAATGAGGGTTTAATTGAGGTTAATTAAGGGAAGGGGTCATTGTCCACACTGCGTTTAGGATCTGGCCAAGGAACTCCTCTTGGCTGCCCCAGCAGTCACCTGGGGCACAGGAGTACAGGTGGTTGGAAGAAGGAGCTTCTGGGCTTTGCTTTCCTGAGCTGTGCTCAGCACCCACAGTGTGGACACTGAGCCTGTGGATGGCCACAGTGTTCTTTGTCACATAGCTATGGAAGGAAGACATGGCGGAGTTTAGGTCTGTAGCCATCAGGAGCAAGGAGAAGCAGAGTCAGCTGGGGAGCAGCAGTGAGCTTAGTCCATGCCCAAAGAGAGCTCCAGCATGGCCACAGCAACCAGAGGGCCAGGAGCTTGTCCCTGGAGACCTGAACCCTGAGCTCCCCTCACTGCTTGAGACCATGTTGTAAGACTCACACACCTTCTCATCAAGGCTCATGGACGTTGCCTGGAGAGAGAGGCAGGGGAGAGGAGCCTCTGAGAGCCTGAGCATTTGCATCCAAAGAGACTAAACTACAGGGATTGTTGAATTCTTAGCTTAGATTCAGTTTTAAACAAGCTTGCGTATCTAGTTTTCCCTCTTCAACCCTGCCACTCTTCCCACTAACTGGGGGATGTGGGCTGAGGAGGTCAGATCAATTCCAGTCAAAATTATTTACAATTATATATTTTTTCTGTACAAACAAGTTGTATGTACAACCCCTTTACACCGTGATCATCCCCAATTGCACTCATCTGTCTGAATCCAGAACCAGAGAACCACTGAAAGCTTTAAAGAGTTACACAAATGTAAAGAACTGTCATCATCTTCGTTATTGTGATTGTCATCATTAGGACCTAGGCTACGACACTAAAATCTAATTCAGGCTGGAGCCCCTGTCCTGAAAGCGGGGGTCCTGCAAACCAATGAATGGAAGTGACAATGGGCAATTTAACGTACAGAAAATCTGAAGCACAGCTTCCCGGGGAGTTCCGTGGCAAGGAAGGGGCTGCCCTTCAGAGATGTGCTTTTCTGCCTCCTCCTTGTTTTCAAGTTCACTTTAGAGAAAAGGTTATAAACTGCCTTGGGCCTGGAAGGCCCTTGATGTGGAAGAGGGTTTGCAGCGAGACAGCTTCTCTTCTGGCTCTGCAGTCTAATACTAGTAGCTGGGAAATGCTCCAGAGGGAAGAGTAGGAAGCCAATGGATAGCAGGGTGGGAAAGGGAAAGGGAGAAGTTGGAGGGGTGAGAACACTGACTCAGGATGGTGAGGTGGTGAGGAGGAGTGGTGCTTTCCGCTCTCTGAAAAGTCTCTGAGTTCCCCTGTGAAACCCTGGCTGCAGCGTAACTAGCTGTCAAATACTCCTGCCTGCCTTGGAACACCATCTGCTGAATGTGTCCTGGTACATGCCAGCTGCCTGACTTTGAGTGATTTAGAAGTTATTTATGTTTCGAGCTCAAACTCCAGTCTCCAAACACGGTCTTCCTACCAAGAAACTGTTCCCCTCCTTCCTGGAGAGGTTTGTGAGCTCTCTGATTATTCCAGTGGGAGAAGCTGTCAAGACAGTTCATCTGGAGTTTCCATTTGGGTGATGAAAAATAATTATTTTTTAAGGTAGGCAGAGTTGAGGAATATATGTAATAAGGCCTGGCTTTGGCACCTGAAAACAGAGCCTTCACCCCAAATCTCTCCTAGAAGATGGGCAGGTTTCCAAGTTACAACTCTAGTGCTAAGATGTGGCTAAGCCTGGGCTGAAAGCCTCTGTCTGCCAGACAGGTAAGAAAGAACTAAGCATGAGTGGGATTTAGTCTGAGGACAGCGTTTGGTCTATGAACGTTAACTTGTTTGCATCAATCTCGGTGAGATTCTTAAAAAGCAAAAGGAATTGGTACATGGATAACTTCTCCCTCTGCTGCCTTTTGTTTCCTTGTACTGTCTACATTTCTTATGATGAGTATATATTTCTTTGCTTCTCAAAACCAAAATCTTTTAAAAAGTAGGAATAAAAAGTTGGATCTTAACAGCTGCTGACACTCTGTGCCCTCAGATTGTTTGAGGGGTGGGGAGAGGTGAGAAAGCAATGACCCGGGTCTTCTTTTAAGGCTGCTATCATTGCCTCCCTATTTCACCTGATCCTTGCAGATATATGCAAACTGTTCCAAAAACTCTCTTCAAACCTGAATATGGTCTGGGTATTAGAGACCATTACGGAATTATTGTTTAATTTGGGAGGGGGCAGTGTGATGATATATTGCGGATATATAGGAACAAGTCCTTGATTGTAGGCAATAAACACAGAAACGTTGAAGAGTGAAGTGCTGTGATGTCTGTTGCTTAAAACTGTGGATTAAAAGGCAAATACAAAGCACATTTTGTGAAAATTTAACAATTGTTCGATTCAGTGATTGCTATATAGTTATTCCTGTGCTCATCTTTCAATTTTTCTACTTGTCTGAATTTTTTTTTCATTTTAAAAACAATTCATTGAAATATATCATTCATACATGAACATACATAAACAATAAGTGTATAGTAAAAGTTGTGAACTTACGAAACAAACATACATAACATCATACAGGGCTCCCATACACCACCCCACCAAAATTACCTTGCATTTTTGTGAAACATTTGTAACAAATTGTGAAAAAGCAAAGTATTACTACTAACCGTAGTCTGTATCTTATGTTTGATGTATTTTTCCCCCAACCCACCCTATTATTTTGTTTTGTTCGTAAACAATACAATTAATCTAAAGTGTACAATCAATGACATTTGGTATAATCGCCGAGCTGTGTATTCATCACTTCAATCAACATAGGGCATTTTCATTACTCAAAACCAAAAAAAAACAAAAACAAAAAACCAAAAAACAAACCAACAACAGCAAAAAAAAAATAATAAACACTGTCATACCCATATGTTAGCACTACTAATTACAAATATGATGATGTGCTTTCACCATTTCATTTCCAAACATTTACAAACAACTTTTTACCAATTCTGCACAGAGTAAACCAGCTTTCCATTCTGTAACCACATTCTTTCCTCTGGGGACTTCTATTCTAGCTATTAACTCCATGAGTTTGCTCATTATGTTTAGTTCATAATAGCTAAGTCATGCAATATTTATCCTTTTGTGTCTGGCTTGCTTCACTCAACATAATGTCCTCCAGGTTTATCCGTGTTGTCATACGCTTCACGACTTCATTTCTTCTTACAGCTATATGGTATATATCATGTGTATATACCACAGAGTGTCCATTTGTCAGTTGATGGGCATCTGGATTGCTTCCATCTTTTGGCCATTGTGAATAATGCCAGTATGTACATGGATGTGCAGATTTCTGTTCGTGTCACCACTCTCAATTCTTCTGGGTATATACCTAGTAGCGGTATTGCCAGGCAACATGGTAGATCTGTAACTTCCTTAGGAACCACCAAACAGACTTCCACAGTGGCTGCACCATTCTACATTCCCACCAACAGTGAATAAGCATTCCTATCTCTCCACATCCTCTCCAACACTTGTAGTTTTCTGTTTTGTTAATAGTGGCCATTCTAGTAGGTGTGACGTGATATATCTAATTGTAGCTTTGATTTGCATTTCCCTCATAGCCAGTGAGGCTGTGAATTTTTTTCATGTGTTTTTATTGCCGTTTGTATTTCTTTAAGAAAATGTCTATTCAGGTCTTTTACTTTTTTTTTTTTTTTTTAGGATCTCCTGGGCATGAACCCAGGACCTGTTACATGGGAAGCAGGCACTCAGTCACTCAGCTACATCCGCTCCCTTCCCCCGACCTCCATTTTTTAATCAGGCCATTTGTCTTCTTATTCTTTAGTTGTAGGATCTCTTTGTATATCAGGGATATTAGACACTTGTAGGATGTGTGATGTCAAAAACTTTCTCCCATTGAGTAGGCTGCCTTTTTACCCTCTTCACAAAGTCCTTTGAGGTGCAGAAGTGTTTAATTTTGAGGAAGTCCCATTTATCTATTTTTTCTTTTGTTGCTTGTGCTTTGGGTGTAAGGTTTAAGAGACTACCACCCACTACAAGGTCTTGTACGTATTTCCCTACATTGTCTTCTAGGAGTTTTATGGTCCTGGCTTTTATGGATCAAAGACCTCTTTGATCCATTTTGAGTTGGTTCTTG
>JAQZBX010004010.1:51185-62420 GCA_029593785.1 Cabassous unicinctus
TACGTATTTCCCTACATTGTCTTCTAGGAGTTTTATGGTCCTGGCTTTTATGGATCAAAGACCTCTTTGATCCATTTTGAGTTGGTTCTTTTACAGGGAGTAAGATAGGGGCCCTCTTTCATTCTCTTGGTTAGGCATATCCAGTTCTCCCAGCACTGTTTATTGAAGAGACTGTTCTGTCCCAGAAAAGTGGACTTGAAAGGATTATTGAAAATCTTTTGACCATAGAAGTGAGAGTCTATTTCTGAACTCTCAATTCAATTCCGTTGATGAATGTGTCTATATTTATGCCAATGCCATGCTGTTTTGACCACTGTAGTTTTATAATACACTTCAAGATCAAGGAGTGTGAGTCTTCCAACTTCACTCTTCTTTTTTCAGAATGTTTTTGGCTATTTGGGACCCCTTTCCCTTCCAAATAAATTTGGTAATTGACTTTTCTATTTATTTAAGGTAGGCTCTTGGAATTTTGATTGGTATTGCATTGAATATATACATTAATTTGGGTAGAATTGATACCTTCATGATGTTTAGTCTTCCAATCCATGAACATGGGATGCCCTTCCATTTGTTTAGGTCTTCTTTTATTTCTTTTAGCAGTGTTTTGTAGTTTTCTGAATACAGACCTTTTACATTCCTGGTTAAATTAATTCCTAGATATTTGAGTCTTTTTGTTGCTATTGTAAATGGAATTTTTTTCTTGATTTCCTCCTTAGCTTGCTCATTACTAGTGTATAGAAACATAACAGATTTTTGCATATTGATCTTGTATCCTGCCACTTTGCTGAACTCATTTATTAGCTCAAGTAGCTTTGTTGTAGATGTCTTATGATTTTCTAAATATAGGATCATGTCATCTGTGAATAGTGAGAGTTTTACTTCCTCTTTTCCAATTTGGATGCCTTTTATTTATTTATTTTTCTTGCTTAATTGCTCTACCTAGAACTTCTAGCACAATGTTGAATAACAGTGGTGACAGTGGGCATCCTTGTCTTGTTTCTGATCTTAGAGGGAAAGTTTTCATCCTCTCCCCATTGAATACAATATTGGCTGTGGGATTTTCATATATGCCCTTTATTATACTGAGGAATGTTCCTTCTATACCTATCTTTTGAAGCTTTTTAATTGAGAAAGAATGCTGGATTTTGTCAAATGCCTTCTCTGCATCAATTGAGATGATCATGTATTTTTCCTTTGGATTTGTTAATGTGGTATATTAAGTTGTTTTTCTTATATTGAATCACCCTTGCATATCAGGAATGAAACCCACTCGTTTGTGACATATAATTGTTTTTATATGTTGTTGGATTCAATTAGCAAGTATTTTGTTGAGAATTCTTAAATCTATGTTCATTATGGAGATTGGTCTGTAATTTTCTTGTATTATCTATATCAGGGTTTGGTATTAGGACGATGTTGACTTCATAAAATGTGTAGGGTAATTTTCCCTCCTTTCCAATTTTTTGGAAGAGTTTAAACAGGATTGGTATTAATTCTCCTTGAAATGTTTGGTAGAATTCACCTGTGAATCCATCTGGTCCTGGACTTTTCTTTGTTGGAAAATTTTGATGACTGATTAAATCTCTTTACTTGTGATTGGATTGTTGAGGTCCTGTATTTCTTGTAGAGTCAATATAGGTTGTTTGTACATTTCTAGGAATTTGTCCATTTTGTCAAGATTGTCTAATTTGTTGGCATACAGTTTCTCATAATATCCTCTCCCCGCCCCCCACCCCCTGCATTGTTTTGCGCTCACTGTCTGCTCTCTCTGTTCGTTGTGTGCTCGTCTTCTTTTTAGGAAGCACCGGGAACTGAACCCAGAACCGCCCATGTGGGAGGGAGCACCCAATGGCTTCAGCCACCCCTACTCCCACCTGTTGTGTCTCTCATTGTGTTTCCTCCTGGTTATTCTTCATTGTGTCATCTCGTTTCATCATCTTGTTGCATTAGCTCACTGCACCAGCCCATCGCATCAGCTTGCTGTCTTGCTTGTCCTCTTTAAGAGGCACTGGGAACAAAACCCAGGACCTCCCATGTGGTAGGCAGGCACCCAACTGCTTGAGTCACATCCACTTCCCTCATAATATCCTCTTATGATCCTTTTTATTTCTGTGGGGTCAGTCATAATGTCTCCCCTTTCATTCCTGATTTTTATTTGCATCATCTCTCTTTTTTCTTTTTCAGTCTTGCTAAGGGTTTGTTAATTTTATTGATTTTCTCAAAGCACTAGCATTCGTTGATTTTGTCTATTGTTTTTTTGTTGTCAATTTCATTTATTTCTGCTTTCTTTACAATTGGTTTGCTGTTCTTTTTCTAGTTTCTCCAGTTGTTCGGTTAGTTCTTTGGTTTTATCACTTTCTTCTTTTTGAATATAAGCATTTAGGGCTATAAATTTCCCTCTAAGCACTGCCTTCTCTGTATCCCATAAGTTTTGGTATGTTGTGTTCTAGTTTTCATTCATTTCTCTTGCACTTTCTCCTTTGACCCACTGATTGTTAAGCCTCTATATATTTGCAAATTTTATCCTTTCCCAACTATGATTGATTTCCAGTTTCATTCCATTATGATCTAAGAAGGTGCTTTGTGTAATTTCAATCTTCTTGAATTAACTGAGAGCTGTGTTGTGGCTCAACATGTGGTCAATCCTGGAGAAAGATCCATGAGCACTTAAGAAGAAATGTACAACTTGCTGATTTGGGGTACAATGCTCTCTGTATGTCTGTCAGGTCCAGCTCAATCATATTGTTCAAGTTGTCTGCTTCCTTATTGATCTTCTGTCTAGTTGTTCTATCTATTAATGTGAGTGGTGCATTGAAATCTCCAATGATTAGTGTGGAAATGTCTTTTTCTCCTTTCAGTTTTGCCAGAGGTTGCCTCATGTATTTTAGGACACCCTCATTAGATGCATAGATGTTTATGACTGTTACTCCTCCTGGTGGATTGGCCCTTTTATTAATATATAATGGCCTTCTGCATCTCTTATAAAGTTTTTACATTTAAAGTCTGTTTTATCTGATGCCAGTATAGCTACTCCTGCTCTCTTTTGGTTACTATTTGCTTGAAATACCTTTTCCAACCTTTTACTTTCAGTCTATTTTCATCCTTGGGTCTAAGGTGAGTCTCCTGCAGACAGCATATGGATGGCTCATGTTTTCTTATCCTTTATGTCAGGCTGTCTTTTGATTGGGGAGTTTAATCCATTAACATTTAATGTTAGTACTGTAAAGGCTTTACTTACTTCAGCCATTTTATCCTTTGGCTTTCATATGTCACACTGTATTTTTGCCCATCTTTTTTACTTTTTGGTTACCCTTTCTGAGAGCCTTCACTCCAAGCCTCTCTCTCTTGTCTTTTCTTTTCTGGCTGCAGAACTCCCTTCAGTGTTTCCTGCAGAGCTGGATTCTTGTTTACAAACTCCCTTAGTTTTTGTTCATCTGTGAAAAATGTAAGCTCACCATCATATTTGAAGGATAATTTTGCCAGACAAAGATTTCTTGGATGGCAGTTTTTCTCTTTCCGTACCATAATTATATCATACCATTGCCTTCTTCCCTCCAAGGTTTCTGAAGAGAAAGCTTTACTAAGTCTTATTGGATTTCCCTTGTATGTGATGTTTTGCTTTCCCCTTGCTGCTTTCAGAATTTTCTCTTTATCGTTGGCATTTGGCATTCTGCGTATTATATGTCTTGTGGAAGGTCTATTTAGATTTATTCTAATTGGAGTGTGCTGTGCTTCCTGGGCACATATATTCATGTCTTTCATGAGATTTGGGAAATTTTTGGCCATTATTTCCTCAAATACTCTTTCTTCCCCTTTTCCCTTCTTGTCTCCTTCTGGAACTCCCATAACAAGTATGTTGGTGTGCTTCATGTTATCATTTAACTCCTTGAGTGCCTCCTCAATTTTTTCCATTCTTTTCTCTCTGTGTTCTTCCTTCTCTTCAATTTCAGTTGTTTTTCCTCTATGTCACTGTGTCTTTCTTCCATGATTTCAAATCTGCTGTTGTGTACCTCTATTGTATTTTTAATCTCACTTATTGTGTGTTTCAGTTCCATAAGCTCTGTTATTTTTCTATTCAAGATTTCCAATTTTTCTTTGTGCTCATTCAGTGTCTTCTTAATATCTTTAAGCCATGTTTTAGTCATGCTGTCCTTCAACATGATTTGATTTAGGAGATTTGTATGAACTTCATTGGTTAGCTGTTTCAAGTCATATGTCTCACCTAGAGCTTTGATTTGTTCATTTGCCTGAGCCATATGTTCCTTTTTATTTTTTTGCTGATGTCTAGGCATCTGATTCTGATGCTGAGTTTACTCTGGTATTCAATTTCTCTCTCTTGCCTAGAAATTTACTGTTAAGTAGCTTTGTGCAACAAATGTTCTTTGACTCTTGGTTCAACTTGTTCTAGATATTTAAGATTGCCCCTGTTTAACTGCTCAAACCAGGGCCAAGGACCCAGTAATTGGGTACAGGCCCATTTCCAAGGGCCTTGGAGAGGGTAACAGTAAAGGCACCTGCTTGCCTCATTTATTTATTATTATTTTTCCTTTTCCATGCACTTTTCTGGTCTGCCAGCAGATGGTGGTCTTTGGCAACCTCTCAGCTCAGACCCCTAGGTGCTGGGGGCATGCATTTAGTGTAACTCCTCAGATGTGTGGGTGGTACAGAAGCAATGTCCTCAGTCCTGGCCAAGCCTCAAATTTTCTCAGAGGCTGTTCTCTACATTTGGCTAGTGACACCCTCCCTACCTCTGTCTTTTCTGCAACCTGCCAGTGGCAGTAGGGAGAAGGCAAATTATCTTCAGCTCCCTGCCAGGCTCTCAGGGCAAACAATATCATGGCCTGGAAATGTGCAACCCCTGCAATACAGCAGACCAAGTTTACTGGCCAAAATCTGAATTTGCAATAGTCTGTGTCCCTCCCTCTCCTCTTTCTTGGGGAAAAGGACCTCTGTAACCCCTCAGTCCACAGCCACTGCAGTCCATAGACTGCTCTGTAGGTGGGGAGAAAGGCATCCGCTACTACTTTTGTGGTTCTACTCATGGGATTTTTCAGCCACTTGAGACTACTTTCCATGACCCTTTTCTCTTCTGGGTAGTGTCTCTTGCCTTCCTCTCGTGTCCTGAGCCCCAGAGCAGCTTTCCAGACAGTCTCTGCCTGTCCTCTACCTACTTTTTCTGGGAGAAAAGTGATCCTTCTACCTCTCTAATCCTCCATCTTCTCAGATGTCTGAAAATTTTTATAATAAAAAGTTGGAAAAAACAAGAAAGGCTCCCTTCAACACCCCACCCCTTATTAACTTCTATTTTTCTTCTTTTTGTCTTCTTCCCCCCTTACCTTCTTCCATTAAGGCCTGGACCAGCACAAAGCCACAATTATCAGGGAAGTGTTCTCATGGTGCAGACAAGGAAAGGAAATTGTCCAGGGTGCTCATCAATGCCATTGTCCCCACCATTCAAAACTCAGCAGCCTCTCCTTGAAGACTTGTGTGTTTGTGCAAGAATATTTGTTGCAGTATTGTCTATAATACTTTTAAATTGGAAATAGCCTATATTTCCATCATTAGGAGAAAGGTTAAATAGTTTAAGGTACATCTCTACAATGAGATACCATGCCGACTAATGTGAGTTTTATACATTTTTATTATTTTATTATTTATATAGCTCAAAAGAAAGCAAAAAACAAGTCACTCAATTTCCCACCACTTGGAAATAATCAGCAAGGAAAAGACATGCATCTCAATATAAATCTGGACACTTCAAACACACTTCCTATGAGAGTTTGGCTGCTCCAACATGGCTACTAAACATAAAAAAGAGGCTAAACTTAACTAATAATTAGGGAAATGGAAATTGAGGACAAAATAAGGTACTTTTTCTCTACACCAACCAGACTAGCTAAACCAAGAGCTTGATAATAAAAGTGTTAGGAGGCTGTGGAGCAACAGGAATGTTCATATGCTGCTGTTGGAACTTTGGAAAAACAGTTTGGCATCATTTACTAAAGTTAGAGATACACATACTCCATGACTTAGCAATTCCAGCAGTTCTTACACAAGAAGAAAGAGGAAAAAAAAAAGAACACATGTAATGTGATTCCATTTATATAAGTTCCAGAAAATGGGCAAAATTAGATATTATTTAGGCTTGCTTGCATTGAAGATTAAATCATTAACCAAAGCAGGGGAACTATTATCTTGAAAATAATAATAATTATTAGCTTGGTGGGAAGTGAAAAGGTTGTGATTGTCACAGATACATGGGGGCTTCTGGGGCTCTGGGGCTCTTCCCCTAGGAGGTGGTTATTCAGGGGTTCACTTTGTTGCAGAATTTATATACAGGTTTTACGAACTTCTCTGTACTGCTCTATGATTTCTACAATAAAAAGTTAGAGTTGACACATAGAATATGATCCTATTTTGTCCTATAATATCTATGTGTTTTTCTTCTATATATATCTGAAGAGATGCTAAACATTTTTTCAGATATTTATTGATCATCATATTCCTTCTTTGTTAAAGTACATGTTCAAATATTTTACTCATTTTTTCCAGTTGGATGATTTATCTTTTTACTAGTGAGTGGTAAAGGTATTTTATGTATTATTGATACTAGTCCCTTGTCAAAAGTATATGTAAATGTATATTTATTGCAAATATTTTTTCCCTGTTCATGGCTTACTTTCTTATTTTCTTAATCTTGCCTATAGAAGAGCAAAAGTTTTTAATTTTGATGAAGTTCAATTTACTGTTTTTTTCTTCAGTGTCATATTTTTTTGGTGCTCTTTAGAAAATCTTTGTATACCCATCTTTGTGAAGATTTCTTGCTACATTTTCATAAGAGATTTTGGTTTGTGTTTTTTTTTTACGTGTGATGTTTTCATCTGGTTTTGGTATGAGGGTGAAGTTGGTCACATAGAATTAGGGAGTTTTCCCACCTCTTCAGTTTTTTGGAAGAGTTTGAACAAGTTGGAGTTAAGTCTTCTTGGAATGTTTGGTAGAATTCCCCTGTGAAGCCATCTGACCCTGTCCTTTGGGAGGTTTTTGATTACTGATTCAATCTCTTTAGTAGTAATTGGTTTGTTGAGATCTTATATTTCTTCTTGAGTCAATGCACATAGTTGGTGTGTTTCTAGGAATTTGTCCATGTCATCTAGGTTATCTCATTTATTGGCATACAGTTGTTCATATATCCTCTTATTGTCTCTATATTTCAGCAACTTCAGTAGTAATGTTGGCCTTTTTGTTTCTGATTTTAGTTGTTTGTATCCTGTTTCTTTTTTTTCCCTTTGTTAGTCTAGCCAAAAGTTTGTCAATTTTATTGATCTTTTCAAAGAACCAGCTTTTGGTTTTGTTGATTCTCTATTTTTTTTTCCCTATTTCATTTATATCAACTCTTATCATTGTTATTTCCTTCCTTCTGCTTGCTTTGGGTTTACTTTGCTCTTCTTTTACTAGTTCTTCTAGTTTAGAGGATAGGTCTCTGATTTGAATTCTTCCTTCTTTTTAATGTAAGCATTTAGATCTATAAATTTCCCTGTCAGCACTGCCTTTGCTGTATCCCATAAGTTTTGGTATGTTGTATTTTCATTTTCATTTTCCTCAAGATATTTCCTAATTTTGCTTCTGATTTTCTATTTAACCCATTGGTTGTTTAAGGGTATGTTGTTTAATTTCCACTTTTTGTGAATTTTCCATTTCTCCCTCTTTTAATGATTTCTAGCTTCATTCCGTTGAGGTCAGAGAATATGCTAGAAATTCTAGTTGGTTTAGAGTAACTTGAGTATTGTACTTTCTTATGATCTCCTGACTAGATGGTCAATCCATTATTGAGAGTAGTGTATTAAAGTCTCCTATTATTAATGTAGTACCATCAATTTCTCCCTTCAAATCTATCAGTATTTGCTACACATTTCTGGTCCTCTGTTGTTAGGTGCATATATACTTATAATTATTACATCTTCCTCTTGAATTGTCCCCTTTATCTGTATGTAATGATCATCTTTGTCCCTTGTAAGTGTTTTTGACTTAAAGTCTAATTTATCCGATATTCGTATATTCATCCCAGCTCTCTTTTGGTTACTATTTGCATGATTTATTATTTTTTCTGTCATTTCACCCTCAACCTACTTGTATATTTTGATTTAAGAGTCTTTTGTAGATCACATAGAGCTTGCTTATGCTTTTTTAATCCATCCTGCCTTGACTGGAGAGTTTATTCCATTTATATTTATAGTCACTACTGATATTGCTGGAAATTCTTCTGCGATTTTGCTATTTAATCTTTGTAATCCTATACTGTTTTGTCCTTCACTTCTGTTAATGCCTATTTTTCTATTTATTTGGTTTTTTTGTGATGTAACATATGGAGTGTCTTCTCATTTCTATCTGGATATATTTTCCATCTATTTTCTTTGTGGTTACCATGGGTTAAAATTTAACATCCTAAATAGATAACAATCTATTTGGTTTGAAATCAACTTAAGTTCAATAGCATGCTCATATACTTTTTCTATATCCCTCTGTCTCTCACCTTTTTTTGTACTTGTTACCACTTATATCTTTGTGCACTGAATGTTCAAAAACTTTATATTCATCATTACTTTTTTTTTGGAGGTACTGGGGAATGAACCCAGGACCTTGTACATGGGAAGCAGGTGCTCAACCACTGAGCTACATCTACTCCCCAATGAGAGTTAGGTTTTTTGTTTGTTTGTTTTTAGGATGTAGTGGGATTGAACCTGGGAACTTGTACATGGGAAGCAGGTGCTCAACCACTTGAGCTACATCCACTCCAGGTCATTACTTTTTATGCATTTGCATTTTAGCACCTGTAGGAAGTAGGAAGTGGGGTTACATATCAATACAATACAACGATACTGGCATTTATAATTCCACTAATGGATACCTTTATGAGAGGTCTTTAGTTCTTATGCCAATTTGCACCACTGTCTAGTGTTCTTTCAACCCACTGCCTTCTTGACACCTTGGTTTCTGATGCGATATCAATCTAATTGGGACTCCCTTAGACATAACGCATTGCTTTACTTTTGCAGCTTTCAGAACTCTCTTTTTGCCCTTAGCATTGGATAGTGTGGTCAATATACGGTAGTGTGTATTTTTCTTCATGTTTATCCTGTTAGGTGTTCTCTGGGTACTTGGATATGCTCACTCATGTCTTTTGCTACATTTGGGAAGTTCTCTTTCATTATTTCTCTGAATATTCCTTCAGTCCTTTCTCTCTTTCTTCTCCTTCTCTGACTCCCATAATGCATATATTGTTGTGTGATGGTATCTCAGTGATGTCTTCGGCTACTTTTGCTTTGCTTTCAATATCTCCTTTTTTCTTTCTGCTCCTCAGTCTGACTTATTTCAAGTGTCTTGTCTTCAAGTTCACTGATTCTTTCTTCTGCCAGCTCCAGTTTGCTCTTAAAGCCCTCCTGGGTTTATTGTGTTCTTCAACTCTAGTATTTCTGTTTGCATCTTTTTAAAAATTTCTATCTAATTACTAAGACTCATAATGCACATTGATTGTTTTCCTGATAGCCTTCCATTCTTTCCCTGTATTTTCCTTCATCTCCTCAAGCATTTTTAAGACCATTTTTAAAGGCTTTGTTCAGTATGTCCACATTCTCATCTTCTTCATTTTTTTTTTCTTATCCTCTTCCTTTAGATGGGCCATCATTTCCAGATTCTTTGTTTGTCTTGTCCTCTCTTTTGCACACTGTACATTTTAATATTTTAAAGTGTTAGCTCTGGGATTTATTCTCTGAGATGTTTTTTTTCTTGGTTTTGTAACCAGTCCAGATATTTTCTTGAACTTCAGCCCTCCTATCAGAAAGGTCTGCCCAAGGTGCCTGCAGGGTTTTCCCTATCTTTTTGGTATAGTTGTTTTGGAGTTCCCCTGTTTGCAGGAGTTTGGTTGTCCTCTGTGTTTCCCAGCAACAGAACTTCTTTCTTGCATGTTTGAAACTGGCAGGCCTTTGTATCAGACTGTCTGCCTCTATAGTTTTTACACTCCTTTTGTTGTCTGA
This sequence comes from Cabassous unicinctus, assembly GCA_029593785.1. Classification (NCBI taxonomy): domain Eukaryota; kingdom Metazoa; phylum Chordata; class Mammalia; order Cingulata; family Chlamyphoridae; genus Cabassous; species Cabassous unicinctus. Next base: position 61,217 of record JAQZBX010004010.1, read on the forward strand.
ATTTGCTTTGCTTGGCAGTCACATTCTGGGAGGAGGGGACACTGGAAAGGACTTTCTAAAATCAGTCTTTCCCAGCCAAAACTGGGCCAGGGACCCACAAAGGGGATGCAGACCAGTTCTAATGTGCCCCGGGGAGGAAATCAGGAAGGGAACCATCTCAGATGGTTCCCCAAAGCTGAGCTCTCCTGGTCTACACAGAAAATGGAGCCCTTCAGCTAACTGCCCCCCACAGTCCTGAGGAATACAACATCTTTAAGTCTTCACCAACACTGCCGCTGTTTGAGTTGAGTTGAAACCATGGCTGCCACTACCCTTGTCTGGGGCAGGTTGAAACAATAGCTGCCCTCAGAGCTGGACCCTCAATGATCAGAATTCGCTGCTCTAAAGCCATAATCAGTGATTAGCTGGGCCCACCCCTGTCCTTGGGGAAGAGGATTTTTATGACCCTTTCCCTCATCAGCAGCTAGCCAGGGGCTGGATTTCACAGTGGCCTGCCATGAGAGGGTGTTAATGGGTCTGGTAGCCACTGTTTGGAGAGAATAATTTACTGTTCTTTACCATAATTTATCAGTCTCTTCCTGCTGCTCTTCCATGAATGTTGTGCAGTGTTCTGGGCTCTGGAGTTTCAAAATAGTTGTTCAGGCAGTTCCTACGTGTTTAATAGTTGTTTTATTAGGAGAACTGAGTCCTGGAACTCCCTACTCTGTCATCTTCCCACAATCTTCCTCTTCTTTTTTTAACTAAAGCATTTTGAGGTATAAATTTCCCTCTGAAGACTGCCTTTGCTGCATCTTATACACTTTGGTATGTTGTATTTTTGCTTTCATTTGCATCAACATATTTCCTAATTTCCCTTATATTTTCTTCTTTGCCTATTGGTTGTTTAAGAATGTGTTGTTTAATTTCCACATATATGTGTGTTTTCCAATTCTTCCTCTATCATTGGTTTCTAGCTTCATTCCATTGTGATCAGAGAAGATACATTGTATAATTTAAATATTTTTAAAATTTATTGACACTTATATTGTGACCTAACATACGGTCTATTCTGTGTACTAAGACAGAATAAGTATTCTGCTGTTGTTGGGTTAAGTGTTCTATATATATGTTAGGTATAGTTGGTTTATAACATCATTTCAAATCTTCTATTTCTTTATTGATATTCTGTCTATGCATTCAATCCATTTTTGAACATAGTGTATTT